>JAUYWG010000404.1:0-15839 GCA_034779775.1 Enteromius afrohamiltoni | reverse complement strand
TTTAGACTGATTTGTGAACAGTGTTTGAGAGAAATGGTAATATTGTGTATCTGGAATGAATTTTAGATCTTTAAGTCCATCTCATGAAAAATAACCCAGTTTTGTTGGATACTGTTGGTTTTAATATCTGTTAAGCCATTAAACTGACACTAACTTGTATTTGTTTTTTGTTTTTGTTCAGACCTGACAGCACTTAAAGAAGAGAAGCAAGAACCAAAAAAGATGGAACAGAATAATATTATAACTGTGGAAAAATCCATGCAGGCTGAAACGTCATCACAGAAAAAAGCTCAAAAGACCAAACCTAACGCCTTCACCTGCCATCAATGTGGAAAGAGATTCAATAAAAGAAATAACTTTAAAAAACACCTGAAAGTTCACACTGGAGTGAAGCCATTCACGTGCGATCAGTGTGGGAAGAGTTTCAGCTGTAAAACAAGCCTCAAAACTCATGTAAGAGTTCACACCGGTGAGAGGCTTTTCCCCTGCAGTCTGTGTGGAAAGAGCTTCCCATTTAAAGCACAACTTGACATCCACATGAGAATTCACACTGGAGAGAAGCCTTTTACCTGCAAAATGTGTGGCAAGGGCTTCTCGGACAAAGGAGGTCTGAAGTCACACATGAGAATTCACACAGGCGAGAAACCGTTCACATGTGATCAGTGTGGGAAGAGTTTCAGACATAAATCAGCCCTTAACTTCCACGTGAAGAAAGAACACTACGGAGAGAACGATCCTGTATGTCATCATTGTGGAAAGAGTTTCAGCTGTAAATCGAGCCTCACAACTCATGTAAGAGTTCACACCGGAGAGAGACTTTTTACCTGCAGTCTGTGTGGAAAGAGCTTTCCATATAAAGCACACCTTGACACCCACATGAGAACTCACACTGGAGAGAAGCCCGTTTCCTGCAAACTGTGTGGCAAGGGCTTCTCGAACAAAGGAGTTCTGAAGTCACACATGAGAATTCACACAGATGAGAAGCCATTTGCATGTGATCAGTGTGGACGGTGTTTCAGAGAAAAATCAGCCCTCACTGGCCACATGAGAACTCACACCGGAGACAAGCCCTTCACCTGCGCACTGTGTGGGAAGAGCTTCTCACTAAAAGGAAATCTCAGATCTCACATGAGAACTCACACTGGAGACAAGCCTTTCATGCGTGGTCAGAGATCCACGGACAAGAGAGACCTTTACTTGCATAAAAAAAGCCATTCGCGAGAGACCTATTTCACATGCCATGAGTGTGGTAAGAGTTTCAGAGTTAAAGGAAACCTTACGGTTCACCTGAGGATTCACACTGGAGAGAAACCTTTCACCTGTACTCAGTGTGGAAGGAGTTTCAGTAAGAACGCAAGCCTTCAGACTCATATGAGGATTCACACTGGAGAGAAACCTTTCAAGTGTTTTCAGTGTGAGAAGAGCTACAAATATAAAAGGGTCCTGGACCATCATTTGAAAACACATTCTGGAAAGAAACCACAGAGCTGTGGCAGTGGAAAGAGGCTTAAAAAAACATGATCATCCTTCCGTTCGCTCTGGAGACAGTTTTTATTGTGATCATTGTACCTTATTACACAACTACCTTAAAATCAAATATTAAGAAGTGTGTGGAAACACCAACCTACAATGATAAAAATCCATCCACAATTTTTTAATATCCATAAAAGCCTAAACAGTCTTGTGTGACCCCATCATATTTTAAAATCATCATTTTAATAGTCTTAAAAATAAATTAAATCAATGTAAGTCAAACAGTTGAATGCAAGGTTTCCCTCGAGTAGACAAAGGTAATAGCAGTGTAATTCACACAGTTCAACACAAGAGGGCATTCGGAGTTTATTTCTGTAAATGTGTATTACAGCTATAAAGATCCACTTGTAACAAAACATGGAATTTCCCAGATGTTTTGTTGCATATAGCAAATTGTTTATTATTAAATGCATGCAAAAAATTAATAAATTCACGGATTAACAAAGACAAAGTTTGTTTCAGTATGTCTCTCTGTCAGTTCTCTGATTCTTTGTCATCTTTTGGGCTGAGTATGTTAGTTTAAAAATAGACGATTCTCCTTAGCCTCTACAAGATTGCTGAGAATGTACTACATTAAAAATCCTCCTAGGCATGTTTTTTTATTTATGTGTCTTCTGTATGTATGTTTCCGTAGCCCTATATATTCTACACACTAGACTTTTATTTTGGTCTGGAGATATGACAACACAAAGCTGCGCCGTGCTCCTGCGTCTAAAGAGAGGTTGGTTGGTGTTTTTAAGTATTTGAAGGGTTTGCATGCTTTATAGTTTGATATAGTTGATATAGTTTTTCATTTCATTTTTCATTAACTGTCATTCTGACTGACTTTACCTTACCAGTGCACTGACTGCTGAAATTAGAAGCTTATTGAGAAGCACTCACAATAAAATATGGCGTTTATTAAAGAGGAGAGTGAAGACGTAAAGAATGAAGAAGCATTAACAGCCAAACAAGAAGATGCTGGAGAACAAACAGGTTGGTTTTCATTCTCAAAGCTGAATTCACTCATTTGATCCTTATTAAAGTATCCAGCTCTACAGAAATGAATGATTAGTGAAGATTATCATGTGAGTGTTGTGATAAAAGTCAACACGTGGAGATTACATGAGAATACTATTGCTGATTTCATGTGCAGCTAAGTCCTGCATATAAATTTTGACATGATGCACGATAGAAAATTATAGTATGTGTTTAATAAGAAATCATACAGATACAGCCTAAACAAAACAAAAAAAAGGGATACACATTAAATTATAAATACTTTCATCATTTAGTCACTATTATGCTGTATATGATTTATACGACTTTCTTCAGATAGTGAGGCAATATGACACCTTTCAAAACTTTCACTGAAAACAAAAGCCTTAACAATCATTTCAGGTTGATCGAGTAAAGAGTAAACTCTCCCTGGAAAAAAAAAGGCGAGGAGAGGATCTCTTTTTCTCGGCATGGAGCTGGACTTGGTCATATTTCCTAGAGGTGCTTGTCGGGTTGATGAAAAAAGAAATCCCCGAAACCACATCTCATACCCTCTTGGGACCTTGCCGTCGCCTTACATGGCCTGTGGCACAAGCCCCTTCAGAAAACAGATATAGAGTATCTGGTGCTGAAGGACAGCGCATTGCATTGCGCTGGTCTCTGCTAAGAGGGTAGGGGACCCACAAACCATCTCTGTCTACAAAGAGTGCCTTGAGCTTGGTCCGGCTGAAAACCCGGCCAGCTTGTGCCCAGGGTTCCTACTGCGTCTTCCCCGGGAGTAGGCAGACCCAGCCTTGAGTTGCTTGTCCTGTACGCGCTCTGAGAAAGTGCCGCTACACTGACCGCACTCTGAGCCTCAGAACGCTCCAGCAGCTCTGATTGTGCTACTGCAGACAGCAGAAAGGGAATGCTGTCTCCAAACAGAGGTTGGCTCATTGGGTGGTTAAAGCCATTTCCCTTTATACCAGGGAAGCCTTGAATAAACGTGAATAAAACAGGGGTTACAAGGGTGATAATTCTTGTTTCTCTCTAATCAGAAGCATCGGCATTACAGCATGAACACCTGAACTCGCACACACACTCGCTTCTACTTCTCTTTTTTTCTTTTTTTTCCCCAAGCATGCACTGCCCTAAAGGGGCAGGGGCACACAATACCGTTTGAACTAACATATAGACAACTTTACATAAGACATGGAAATAAATGAAAAACCCTTTATAAACATGTTTATTTACATTTCTTCTTCTTTTTCTAAACCATAAATGGACAAAAAGTAAAATAAAATAATAAATTCAGCATAAGGTTACGCTCACATGAAGCAATTTAGTTACACATTTTTTTTTATTTTTTTTTACTTTGACACTGTATATATAGTTTGAGAGCAAGGTGAGGCCTTTAAAATAACATTTGTTACAGAGAGGGTGTGCTACTACTCTACATACTTAAAATATTTGGAGCTATTTACTAAATGTAAAAGTGCTTGAACTCTGATTGACAGGATGCTTTTGTTACTGGTTTTAGTTTTTGTTGTTTTCTTGTTTTCATTCACTTGTCAAATGGACCATAGTAAAGTAATGTAGGGAATAGTGAAACAGGGTAAAGGATAAGCATTGCTTTTTCTTAAATGTTTGTTCACAATTACAGGTTTTTCATGTTATTTTACAGTAGAATGTATATTTACAGTGGAAAATTCAGATGCGTTTTTAATAATTGCTAAAAGCTTTATTGACCAAAAAAATAAACAAATTTCACGGTTTTTCTTTTTTTTGATTCTGTCACAAAATTACCAGCTAACGTTAATTAACTAATAATATCAGCATACTAATTTGATTGTTGAGCCGACGGATTGTTATAAAAGCAGGGGGAAACATTTCCAATTATTGTGTTCTTGTTAGCAATGGTTACCGTTAAAGAAACATATTGAGCCATCATAATTTTTCTAGAAAGCAATTCAAAGTTCTTTACAAAAAGAAGCATTTCATCTTTGTCAAAAGTTTGACAATCTGTTTCAACACATGATAAGTTGCGCTAAACAACCATTCACCTGTGCAGGGCGTGGACCAATATGCTTGCACAACTGTTCACTATTTGGTATCTGTTTTTATATCTATGTTCACAAATGATTGTCAAGGTAGTCTGCACGAGGTGCATTTCCCCAAAAAATGGCCATAATAACACAAATCGGCCAGTTGCTGATTGCTCATTATAAGCAAAAAAACTGTTCCAGTTTATGCCCGGTCAACCGGTGCATCCCTATTCAAAATGGCCTTGTGTTGCTTCAAAAAAGGTTGCATGTGAAAGAAACATTTAACATGAACAACTTTAAGGATAGGGGTTCAACTGCAGTAAAGAAGTCTTTAGGACATTTTAGAGTGTCCAGCAAGGGCCAGGATGTCTCCCTCTGGGGAGTCATCTACAGAATCGTGCCACCAGCACAGAGCTTGCTCAGGAATTGCAGCAAGTGGCTGTCAACATAGAACATCAAGGACAGACTAAAATTCTGCTGGAAGTCCAATGATTAGACTGCTTAAAGTTATTTTCTCTGATGAAACCCGTTTTTCACTGTTTGGAACATCTGGAAAATCGATTGTCCCAAGAAGAAAAGGTGAACGCTACCACGAGTCCTGTGTCATGCCTAAGACCACCCCTGAGTTGGGTTGGTTTTCAATTAAAGGACTGGGCTCTCTCATAATTCACAGCCATGAATAAAGAATTTTATCAAAATGTCCTGCAAGAGTGACTTCTTCCAACGATCCATGAGCAATTTGGTGATGATCCAGAAATTTTCCAGCATGATGAAGCACCATGTCACAAACCAAGAGTTCAAAAGAAGTGGCTCAAAGATCATTACATTGAAATTTTGGATACATGGCCAGGCAAGTCCCCGGATCTTAACCCCATAAAAACCCGTGGTCAGAACTAAAAAGGCGAGTGGACAAGCAGAAGCCCACAAATTGTGATCAAATCCAAGAACTAATAAGGTAAGGATGGATTGCCATCAGTCAGGATTTGGCCGAGAAGCTAAAATCCACCATACCAGATAGTGTGGGTGTTTTTCAGTATACCATATAAACATGGTAAATTAAATATCGAAGTGGCACACTTTTTCACTGCCCAAACCTTTGGCCATGGCTGTAAGAAATAATTGGTTATGATATCAAAAATCACAGATGATGTTGTAATTTAGTGCTCCTCAAACCACATGCTACCTTTGCCATTTCTATGACCCATTTCACAACAGAAAGGGAGAATTAATTTATGTTGGCTTTGGCATTGAATCTGGATGTTTTGAGAGCAAGGTGAGGCTATAACAATTGAGGGTGTGACATTCATTAGACCTTAAGGTATGTTAAAAACACTGGAATCATAAATGCTTAGGCTACAGTTACATTGCTGAAGAAAATGAGCTTAAGATTGGAAAGAATGACTGCTGGTTTTACTGGTTTTACCTTTTACTTAAGAAAGGTTAACAAAATAACAACAAAAATATCAAAGGTGAAAGGTATAAAAATTGTATTGTATAAACATTTGATTAATAAAATGTTTGGTTACACTTTACTCGCTACAATCGCAAAGACGCAAAAAGGTTGATTCAATTTCACCTTTCCCTATCGTTCCAGCCCCAAGAATGTCAGAGCGGATGCACTCTCCTGCATCCATGCCCATGGAATCAGAGACTCCAGAACCCATTTTTCCCACCAAACTCTTTCTACACTCCATCCAGTGGGTTACCCCTCCAGTTGCCTCCGAGCCAGCTTCTGCCAACCCACCAGGGTGTCCCCAGCACCTCAGATTCATGCCTCGATCGGAAAGAACACCCCTCATCCATGCCACTCACACCTCATTGGGCACTGGCCACCCCGGGGCCAACAGAATTCTTTCATTGTTCAAAGATCGCTTCTGGTGGCCCGAGATGTCAAGGGACATGAGAAGGTATGTGAGAGGATGCCGGGAATGTGCCATCTCTAAGAGTCCCCATCAGCTACCATACGGTAAACTATTCCAGCCTCCCATTTCGAACCGCCCCTGGTCACACCTAGGAGTGGATTTCATTACCAACTTGCCCCCCTCTTATGGTAACACCTGCATCCTGGTAATTGTAGATTGGATCTCTGTCGTCTTTTACTTCTAAAAGGTTTACCTACCGCCATTTTTTGACACTGTCTCTCTCTCCCTACAGAGGCTGGCTCAGCTGAAGAACCCCCTCCTCCTTCAATCGTGGATGAGGGATCCATCTACAACGTCAAATAAATCGTGGATTCTCAACGTTGTGGTGGTATGTTGGAATATCTGGTGGATTGGGAGGGCTATGGACCTGAGGAGAGATCATGGGTTCCACGGGATGACTTCTTGAATCATGTCCTCTTAGACGAGTTCCACTTCACCCACCCCAGCAATGTCGGAGAATCCGGCCTTCTGGAGAGGGCCGTGGAGGAGGGGTAATGTTACAGATCTGCTAGGCTCTGCCCCCAGCCAATCACAACACTCTCCTGAGTTCTAATCAGCATCACCTGCACCTCATCATCACCGCAATCACCAGCATCATAAAACCAAACACCACCCTTCAGTCACTGTCCAGGCGCATTTCTACAAAGTGGACTAACTCGTATGCTCCTAAGCTTTACTATTACTAAAATATACTTACCTTGTACTTACCTCTTTGTTCTCCTTCATTCCTGTTTCCTTCCGAAGTCTCAGGATCCCTCCGTGAATGTGATGTGTGGTTTTCTCCCAGTTCCAACGTGTCTCCTCGTCTCTGTGTGTTTCCTACGCTCCGATGAATTTGCAAGGATCACAAGAAAGTATTCACCATTCTGAACTGACAAACGGAAACCATTTATCTTAAACGCGATATCCATATCCATATCACTGATGTGTCAATAAATAGCATTCTTTTACCACATGCCACAAACACACCCTGTAATTATGTTTTGTTATGTTGCAATGATATGAATCATGTGATCAAATTTCCATGTTATGATTTACATGCTGTAAGTAAACATCATATTCCATGAAGATATATAAAATCTTCAATTATCTTTAAAAATTAATACAATTACAATTAATTTTTAGTTTTTTTTTTTCTTTCCAGGCTCTTATGTGTGGATTCAGTCATTTCACTTTATGGACAATGTATAATTGCTCTAGATTTAATATCATCATATCAACAATCATCCTGGAATCACTGCCACTGAACACCTACTCAGGAATAATTTCTGGTGGCCAAATCTGCTGACAGATACCACTAAATTCATTGAGAACTGTATCACATGTAACACTTCCAAATCCCTCCCCTCCCGGTCTGTTAAAACCATTATCCAAACCACAGCGACCTTGGTCTCATATTGCCATGGACTACCCAACTCGCAAGGTAACACAACCATACTCATCATCATAGATCAATTCTCGAAAGGCTGCCATCTGGTTCCTTTGCCTGAACTCCCCACAAACTCTGAAATCATGAGTTCTGATTCTTCAGTTTGCCCAAAGATATCATGTTAGATTGAGAACAAAAGATTAAGCACAGAACTCACTCATGAAACCAACACAGATGCGACCCCCTTCAAATATATTCTGGACTTTCAACCACCATTGTTTCCGTGGTCTGGCCAACCCACTGACCTACCCTCAGTTACGGAATTCGTTGCAATGCAGCGAGGCAGTCTGGGATCAGGCTCATACTCATTTACTTCATGTGCTAAGATGACAAGAACAACCCTAGTGAAAAATAAATATACTTAAATTATTTGAATTACATTTCATGCTCAGTATACTACAAATACATTTTCATATTTATGTACTTAATGAAATGCCATGCAACTGTACTTTTACTATAATTAACTGGTATAGTTATAGTCAAGTCTGCTAAATTGGAACAACTAATTTTGTACTTAATGCACTTTTATTGTAAGTGTTCTATTTTCCTACCTCAGGCAGATCCTAAATTGTAACCGTATGTGTTTGAAGATTGAAGACTTGTGTAAGAATCGACTTGTGTTATAGACTGACTGGTTCTCGCCATGAATATAGGCTTAGATGCTGGAATGGTGTTAATAAATAAGTAGGCTTATTAATTAAAAAATATGCATTGTGCACAGGTAATACACAAAATAAAGTTTAATTAAAATTTTTATATAAGTAGCTCGAGTTATCTGTCACTAAATATGTTTATAGATTTGAACTGTACGTAGTAAGAAATTAATATATATATATATTTTTAATAGGGAAACATTGTAACACCACTTGTCATTCTTTTCTCATGATCTCATGATTTCTTTGTACTTGCACGTATTTTCATTCTACATAATCATTTTTTCGAAACACAGATTGTGATAAAGGGTGAGTTATAGTAATGTGCAGTCTTTACCATGGTAAACCAACATTTCCTATGCTTTATGACCTGCTGTATGTTCAAAAATAGCAAAATATTTTTTTTACGAATGAGGACAACATCAAAGGGAGGTTTTAGGTGAATTTGTTGTTTAGCTTACTTCTGCATACCAATTTATTGGTATCTTAGATGAATCACTTTTAGTACTTTTTGCATGTGGTTATCCCTGAACTACAGTCAAGTTATATAGAAATTATATATCTATTGGATCTATATCTATAGATGAACAAAATGATTCACTGTTTTACAAACTAAATGAGAAGTCATGCAAATGAAAAGTTTGAAAATAAGAGCTTCATGAAACATTTATTTCGATGTAACACTTTAATGTAGTGAAAAGGGCATTTTGTTATCATGTGTTCTGTACTAAAACAATTAAAGATAAATAAAAGAAAAAAAATCAGCAAAAAAAAAACACATTTCTCATAGCACACACATCAATTTTCCTGTCTTTTTATAACATAACAGAAGGCACATTTGATTGGGAGGGACTTCAGCAAGTTAGACTTGTTAAATAAACCAGAATTTCCTTCAAAGCTTATTGCTCAGACAGACACTCCAGCACTAGGGCTTCAGTGAAGTCTTCACTTTCAGTCATGGATTCCAGGTGAGTTTAAATTCTTCTAAAATTCTACCACTGTGTGCTCACATCTTTTGCTGCATCTCATGCATAATCATGTTTTATCATGATATGTAATCAAAATAAAATATCAGCTTATTCAATATATCCATTATTCTTTTGCAGCTTTCATTGACCACTTTTTAAAATATGATACAAAACAATCACAATGATATAAAGCATACTATTTAAAAGCAACATTTTTGCTACTACAGGTATGAGTTATCAATCTATATTAAAGAGAACTTAGAACCAGTATGGGCTTTTTTTGGTGCTCAAGACTTTATTTGATCATTGTTGACTAACACTGACTAACAATTATGCTCAGTCAGCATTTAACTTGTTAATTTAAAGTGGCATTTCCAACCGTTCATGCAGTGTGTAATGTAGCTGTATGTGAATGGAAACGATCTGCAAAGTTGTAAATCAGAAGGTGCATGATAGATCAAGTTATTGTCTCCCAAAATAAATAATGAACTCTATACAGGCTAAACAAGTTATTAGTAATTAGTCATTTGAATCCCAACACATTTTTATAATTTCCCCCTATGTTCTACCCAGTTTATTTGGACCAGCGGCTTCACTGAATCACAAGTTGTAAGTATGATAAATAATAGATTCTTGTATTTTCATCAAGCATTCAAAATGCAGAATTATGGCAATGGGCCTATCATTTCTGACATGCTGTACAGGGTAGATCAGGGGTGGCGAAGCCCTGCAGAGTTCAGCTCCAACCCTCCAACTCACCTGCCTCTAGCTTCCTAGTAACTCTTTAGACCTTGATTAGCTTGTTCATGTGCATTTGATTAGGGTTAAAACAAAACTGTACTGGGCTGCGGCTCTCCAGGACCAACGTTAGCCACCCCTGGGGTACACCAATAACAACAGACTGGACCACCTGACTAATCAGAGCAGTGGAGGCTTAAGGAAAGCAGGGATTTAGAGAGACTGAATCTTTGAACTGCTTTGAATGAATCGTTTGAGAATGTCACAGTGCATCCACTGGTTGCCTGTTCGCTAACATCAGCTGCTAGTACATCCAGCCAATGGCGTCAACTCTCCAAGAAATTACGGTCATGCGATGTCTACATTAGTAGTCCAGGAATGTCATCTTCACAAAGTTCACTTTCTTGATGCTCCCATCTCCAAGGTTGGCCTCTTTGGCACCACTTTCAAGGAGGCATTCAAGCACATCCTACCTCTGTGTGATTAATATGCCACAAAGATGCCAAGTTGCCAAAATCTTTTTCTGCCTGTTGCCGAGGGTGACCCCCTCTGGCGCCAACATCTTCACCTAGGACGCAGCCATCATGTTAAGCATCCTGCAGGAAGACAGCACATTCCACTTCTCAGGGCACTGCTAAGTATTCCAGAAAGACTGGTCTTTTCCCAGAGGAGGGCTGTGAAGGACAAACTATTGACATTCTGCCACATTTTCTCTGGGTCACAAATGTCGATAAACAATAAAGTGCCCTGTTGTCTTTTCCAGCATTATCAGTTGCTTCCTCCTCTGATGGCTCAAATTGTTGTATGCCACTGGTTTCAAACTCAATTCCTGGAGGGCCCCAGCTCTTTACAGTTTAGCTCCAACCTGCTCCAACTCATACCTGGTTGCAAGTGTCTGGTAATCCTAAAGACCTTTATTTGCTGGATAATGTGTGTTTAATTAGGGTTTGAGCTAAACTGCAGAGCTGTGGCCCTAAAAAGAACTGAGTTTGAGACCAGTGCTATATGCCATTCACATCTTGAGGGAGCTCAATTGTACACCCAATGTGGTATCATGACAATTTACTCTGGAGACTGCTCAGGGGCTACTCCCCCAACTACTAGGAAGCCTTATTCTCTGAAGTGGAGTCTACTCACCAAGAACACCCTAACATGCTTGATCAGTGTTGTGCTTTTCTTTTTGCAGCTAGAAAGTGTATGTCGCCGCCCTTGTGCCACATACTGCACAACCTGATCATCAGATTTTCAAGAGGTGCTATAAGGCAAAATTCTCAAGACCGTGCCTCATCCCCTCTTTAGATCTTTCTGTGCTCATGGCCGGTCTACAGAGAGCTCTCTTTGAGCTGCTCAAGTCAGTTGTGCTCTCCCTATCCCTTAAGAGAGTGCTTCTAACCATGCTCACTTCCATCAAAAGGGTGGAGGACTTTGTATGTTTGTTTTACATGGTACATTAATAAAAATCCTGTAAATCCTGTCTTTGTCTTGACAGACTTCCTTCTGTCCATCCCTGCCTTTGATAGTCATTCCACTCCTTTTAGGAACTACAGCAGTTGACCCTCCATATATAGTACTGTCACTTTGCCAGTCCATATGTTTGTCTTCCATTTGTCATCTCCTCTTGGGTAGGGTTTAACTCTGCTCCACAACATAAAGCTGTAAATTAAAAAATGAATAAATTAAGTAATAGCCATCCCTTTACTAAGTTCTGCATACTTGAATTTCCTTAACTAAACTGTAGTTATCTGTCTTTCTTGGGGCATTCGGAAGGCTACAGTTTGCAACTGCTTCCATCTTGTCAGCACCTGCATTGCCAAGTCTAAAAACACGATTAATTGGTTGTGGTATTTTCCATAGACACCCTATTACAACAGTAACTTAACATCAAATGAGATTGATTGAAAGGGAATGTCATGGTTATGTTTGTAACTCTCTCCTTGAAGGAGAGAAGAGTGACTGTACACCCCCCTAGAACTTCCTCTGATTGGCCAGGACACATTCTCTGCACCTCATCAAAACCAAATAAATGAAAATTCCTCTTACCAGTTTTGATTGGCTATTTCTTGTATTGCCTCAGAGGTGACTGTGCACACTTTTGGAAAAAAAAAAGAAAGTATTTTTTACAAACAACTATAAAGAAATGGATTGTGAAATATTTAAGTAGAAATACTTAAATTGCATTTTCTTGTAAAACAATAATCTATTTCAGTTACAACTTGGATATTTTTACACTATAGCAGAGATCCATGCAAGTAATTCAAATTAAAACAAACATTTGTAGAAATATATATATATATATATTTTTTTTTTTTTTACAGAACGCCACATCCTACACCACGCAGAACAACTGTGATTCATCAAGGACCTCCAAAACGAATCCGTCTACATACAGAAAGAAAAGTGCTTGATGAAAATGGGAAAGTCAGAAAATGGACTTATGGGAAAAAGGACATCAGTAAAACAAACAAAATTGTTCTGCTGGTGGGAGAGACTGGAGCTGGCAAGACGACTCTCATCAACACTGTTGTCAACTACTTATTGAAGGTGAAGTTTGAGGAAGAAACATGGTATGAAATCACAGAAGAAGAAGCTGGAGATCAATCAGAATCACAAACCTCTGAAATCACCATGTATGAGGTCTGTCCTGCAGAGAGTGCCTTAACGCTCACCATCATCGATACTCCAGGCTACGGAGACACTAGAGGACTGGAAAAAGATCTGGAAGTTGCTGCCAATTTAGCCACTCTGTTTCAGAGCAGTGCTGGAGTTCGTGAAGTTGATGCCGTGTGTTTTGTGATTCAAGCATCTAAGAATCGCCTCTCAGACAGACAGCATTACATTATCAGTTCAATTCTGTCTTTGTTTGGAAAAGATATCATGAACAACATTGTGTTTTTAATCACACATTCTGATGGTATGACACCCAAGAACGTCCTCAGTGCCATCAATAAAGTTAAAATCCCCTGCAAACGAGATAGCAGTAACCAGCCTGTTTATTTCTTATTCAACAACCGGCAGGCTGATGCCCGTCATACTCAGGAGCGTCACATCCGTGCTCAAAGTGATGTCTGGGGAGCCAGCATGAACAGCACGAGGAATTTCTTTCTGTCTATGAATGAAATGAACAGAAGAAGTCTTGAAATGACCTCAGATGTCCTCATAGAGCGCATTCAATTAGAAGCAGCCATCTGCAACTTAAAGTTGCGAATTCAGGAGAAGGAGCTGAAAAAAGCTGAAAAACTTCAGATTCAGGAGGCAATAAAACAAAACAAAGAAAAGATTGATAACTGTAAAAATTTTACCATTAAAGTCAAAAACACTATCAAAGAGAAGGTGCCCATAGAAAGTCATTCATGGAAAGACAGGAAGGCGACAACCTGCACCGTCTGTGAGGAAAACTGCCATGAGTTTGACTGCTGGTGGGTTTCTGATCCCAGCAATTGTGAAGTCATGAAGAAAGGCTTCTGCACTGTGTGCACTGGGAAGTGCCACCACAGCAAACACGTCAAAGAAAACAAGAAATATGTCATCAAATCCTCATTTATGATGATGGAATTTGATGACTTTAATAAGGAATATGAAAAAGCTCAAGAAAAAAGCAAGAGGTATTCAATCATAATGGATTCGCTTGAAAAAAATCTGCAGGAGCTTGAGGATCAAAAGTCAATTCTTCTGTTCAATGCTTACAAGACCATCAAGAATCTGTCTCAGATCGCATTAAAACCAGACTCTGCCTTCACTCTTCAGCATCTCGACTTCTTCATCCCCAGAGTGAGGGAGGCTGGGAAAGAAAACTGGGTCAAAGAGCTTGAGGAAATGAGGAAAACTGCTGAAGCCGAGGAAGCAAATAAAGATGCTCTGAGTTACCTTAAAGCGGGTCTGACAAAACTTTTCCTTGGTGGGCAAAGTTGAAATTTCTACAATGACCAGAAGTTAATAAATCAGTAAAGCTTCATGGCTTACTTTAAAATAGTTTATTTGGGTACTGGATGATAACTTTGCAAACACAAACAATATTTTTTTTACTATTTTGTTTTTTATCATGAAAATAATTTCTTGTACTTTTCTTTTTGCATATTAAAAATCATAATAAAATCAGATTGTCTGTATGTAAAAATTGTTCAAATTAAAATAAATTTCAGACATCTTATACTTTATATTTTGTTTTTCATTTAATTTCAATTTCAAAATTTTCATAGTTAAGTCAGCAGACCACTTTTACTTCAGTTGTGTTTCTAGTATAAATATATATATAGCTTGGTAAAAAAAAATATGAATGCATTTTGAAAATGCATATTTTTAATTAAATATAACTTTTTGAATTTAATATAGACTGCTTTTGGTGCTTGACATTTTTTTATTATTCAATGCTTGACACTTATTTGTGTTTTACAAATAAAATATAAGTCATACTTAAATGTAGAATGTTTTTTCTCTATTTTAAAAGCTTCCCATATTGATCATGTTGCAGCTAGACTTATTTTTAAGTCAGAATGCATGGAAGCATGAACGACCAACCAGCAAAAGATACAAAAGCCTTCTTAAAACAATTTTACTTAACAAATACTATGTGAAAATTATTGCCCTGATGTTGGAAATGGGACATAATGCACATAAAAATGATTGCTCTTCATTAATTTCTAGGATTAATTTTTTTAATGAACATACATTGTCTGTTAATGCTGTTGAGTTTTGTCTTTTGTATTGTTTACTGTTAATGCATGCCTTATAATATAATTTTTGTCTGATTTACCTAATACTGTTCTGGAGGCAGGCACACTCTGTCAATTTAAATCTAGATTAAAAACACTTCTCTTTACACTGGTTTACACTTAACACACTGATACACATTTATTAATCAAATACATTAAAGGATTGTTAGTCTGCATTAATTAGATCACCCGGAACCAGGAACACTCCCTTTAACATACAATGTACTCATTGCATCGTAAAAAGAATGGCATCTACGTCTGTATCCAGATCAGATGGTGTACTAAGATGGTGTACTAGAACAAAGAGATGATCTTCATCGGAGACAAGAACACCTAGATGAGCTCTGTTGACAGATCACCGGAACCAGATGCACACAAACACACACACACTATAAATGTGTTTAAAAAACAAAATAAAACTGGGAATTAGATGCTGGGCATCCGGCCAGAGGAGAACTGGCCCAAACTAAGCCTGGTTCTCACAAGGTTTGTTTCCCCATTCTCTCATGGATGGGGTTTTTGTTTTCTTGACGTTGTCGCCTCTGGCTTGCTTAGTTAGGGACACCTGATTTCTAGTGATTATCGTCGTCTTGATTACATGACCGTCTCTGCATTTGATAAATAAATAATTTGATTCTCATCATTATTCATTACCATCTCTCTGTTCTCCTACTTGATAATATTCAGTGCTTTGCTATGTAGGATTACAAATTCAGAAATGGTTAAACACAGTTTAAAGTCATGTATTGTGCTATTAACAGGAAGCTCACAGTGAGACAGTGGCCTTTTGTAACCTCTGTTCCAAGTGTTCCGGGCTAAGTGTGAATGCAAATCCTTTCAAGGTTCAGCTACACCTTTTGTTTTAAGGTTTCCATAGCACCTATG
>JAUYWG010000403.1:0-15841 GCA_034779775.1 Enteromius afrohamiltoni | reverse complement strand
GGGAAACATTAGTATTCCGGGGAAGGTTCCCGCTGCTGGCGAGCGGAGAGGGCCACGGAGGTGCGGCTTGTGACAGATACACTTGTACAGTGTCTGACTCTGCACCCAGGCTTTAAGGGTTGCTGTCTGAATCCATCTGTGCTAGACAGCCTAAATGCACTTCAGACAGGAGCATAGACCTCTCCAGGCCACTAGACAAATTTATGTTTAGGGCGAAGATAATTGCTCTCAGCTATATACTTGAATGTATAAATAAAGTAAATGAAAAATTTGAATATTAAAAACATTATTATTTTTTTTTCTTTTATTTTTGTGTTTTATTTTTTTTTACAAATTGCCTATATTCAAGTACTGTAGGTCACAACTATTTGCAAGTCACATTATTTGATGCCAGTGGTTAGGACAATCCATATTGACAGCAATCGGGCAAGTTGTTTGCTGGGCCTATGATTCTGGGAAGCCCTTACCTGCTTGTGTTGTGTCAGTCACTAGAGGAGAAAGGGGGACTTTATAAAGTTTTTGAATGGCTCCATTTTGCAGATCACAAATTTTCTTTCTGTGTAAAAACTTCAGAATCAGATATATAATCAAGCAGCATTTGCAAAATCTGCATTTATGGTTAATTCAGTAAAACTCATAAAAACAATGGTTGATATGTGCATGTTCTGCACTTTATATTTATTGCCTCATTTATTTTTTTATTAAAATTATGGTGTGATCTGCTGCCATTTGCCCCAGTTGGTGAGCTACAACCCTGACAGTTTTCTCTCCATGTTATGTTCTATATCTTGTTTTGTTCGTCAAGTTCTCAATGCTTTTGGTGCTTAAAGGGTTGTATTCTGTTTTAATGGATAATCTTTGTTTATTTAGAGCAGGTGATGGTGTGAGTGCCAGGTTAGCATCTACTTTTAGTATAGTTTAGTATTTTTAAGTTTGTATTTTTCTAAGTGGGCACTATAAGATCCTCTTAAGTATGTTTTCATTACTTCCCATGTAACTGAGAAAGGCATTTTTGGTGTTTGATTGTCTTTAAGAAATATTGTTATTTTAGAAAATATAGAGTTAACAAATGTTTCAACTAAAAGCAACATTAGTATTTAAACCCTAGGGGCAATATTTGTCATATGTAACTGGTATACACAAAGTCATTATTAAAGAGTTATGGTCTAAAATAATAATAGCACAGTACTCACAATAATTCTTATATAGAAAAAGATTCTTATATAGAAAAAAACAGTTAAGTCAGTTAAATGAAATGTAAAGAGAGACATCTTTAAATTTTAAAGTCATCTACTCACCAGCAGGAAAGACAAAGAAATTAAATAATTGAAAATAATAATAATAAACAATAAATAAAAATTATGCCCCACGTTACAACCTTAAGTGTGTATGATATGTCTTATATGCAGCATTTCCTGTGAAATGTCAAGTACGGGTATTCTGACCACAAAAACTTTTCTTTAGTGTCTGCTATTCAGTCTTATCAGGGACAATGTTTCTCTTAACACCCCCCCTTTTTTTTTTTGTTGTTAAACCATTCCTGGTAACACTTTATAGTAACTACACACTATGAATTAAGTATTAGTAAATAGTTAATTAATCATTTATAAAGCAGTGTTCCTACATTAAAAAAATAGTAAGCAGTTTATAAACAGCTATAAATGCTTTATTTTTGGTTTATAAGCATACATGTCATATACTTAATAATTGTATTTTAATACTTCATATTAAGGATCAGTTAATAATTTCTACTTAATAATTTACAAACCAGTTAGTTAGTAGTTCTTAGTGGTTCATGAGATCATTTAGTATGTGTGTATGCTGTATTATGTGTTGCTGTTGTAGCTGCTGCTGGTACATCAATATTTTTTTGACATGTAACATATCTCTTTACTGTTTCAGTGGCTGCATTTCAGAAATTTGGATTCCACTATTGACTATTAACCTGTGATTCATTGTTGCTGGACCACTGTGACCCAAATTATGTATTTGTTGAGCCAAATATGGCAGCAGTGATTCAGGAGCAATGTACTTTCCTCCTTTGGTCCAGCAACCAGATGAATCCACTGTGGCTCCTTTGTCTAACCAAGTCCATGCTTCTTACAGTGGGATGTCTTTGTACAGATCAATGATTGATTCAGGAGGCAGAAGTGCCTTCTGTAACACCTGAACACACCTCTGCTTTTGCATATGAACAAGCCTGTTTAGCAGCCACATCAGCAAGCGTATAGCTTCCGTAGTATTACCTGTGAGATGTGCTTTCACTTTGATCACCGCTAATTTTTTTGGAAGTTTCATGGCAAACATGAGATCTTTCACTAATCCAGCATTCTTAATGGGGGATCCAGCAGAAGTTAGAAACTGTCTGCTTTGCCAAAATATTGCAGACATCATACATGAGGATGGGTTTGTAACTGGTACACGCTGTAAAACAACATTTGGGGCTGTGAGGGTTGTTAACCAATTTCCCCAACGAGAGGAGGTGACAGAAGTGATTTGCTTGATTCATAAGTGCAGATAGTTCATGAGGACATTTTACATTTACCTGTCCTAACACCATTCCTGATGAAACTTGAAGAGCTATATGAACTGCCTGCATTGCTCCCATACATGGGCCCATACCTTGAGCGATTATGTCATGTTTGCCAGAATAGTAATGAATGGGATGTAAACTACCCCCATGGTCTTGCATTAGAGTGTTCGTGCACATAAAGAACAAAAGACCTGTCACATTGTGCAAATCCTAATGCTGGCACTTGACATAATGCTCTCTTCAAATCATTAAAAGCTTTGAGGTGAATTTCTTACATTCAAACTGTATCAGAATCTCTAACCCGACCTTTCAACAAATCATAGAGTGGTTGGGCCATCGAGGCATAGTCTTCTTTTTTAGACCGATTCGGCTTTATCCCGTGTAATGGATTTATTTCCTGTACCAATTGTTTGACCCAGAAATGTGACTTGATTTTTTGTTCAGCTACATTTGTGTCCTTTCTTATGCAAATAGTCCAACAATGCTGCAAATTCAGTTTTATGTACCTCATGATCTGTTGAGGCAAACAAAATATCATAGACATATTGAATCATAGTGGACTGTTTGACTGGAAATTCTGACTCTATTGTGATTCTCCATGTCCCATTAGCTTTCTTGATGGGCCATATATGTGAATTATAGGAACTGTTGGTTTTAACAAGCACTCCTTGCTTCAGCAATTTTTCTACAATAGGTTTGACTCCCTGTATAGCTTCCTTGCTAATTGGATATTGTTTGGTAAAAGAAGGGGGTGTTCCTGTTTATTTAACTGGTTCTACACCTGTGAGAAATCCGCAATCATCCTTATCTTTAGCCCAAATCGGATGATTCTGTAAGAAAACATACTCAGGAGTGATTGCATTACTGGTAGAAACTTGTGCTGAAGCAATTTTTATGCTAGCAGATTCTGAGGACATGTCTAAAGTTAGATGTACTTGCCTCAGAAGATCCATGAATTGCACCTGTATTTAATGGAGCACATAGCAAAGTCAAGTCAAAAGTCAAAGAAGCTTTATTGTCATTTTAACCATATATAGCAGATGCAGTACAAAGTGAAGTGAAATTACGTTCTTCCTAGACCAGAGGTGCTACACAGAAGGACAGAGATACAGACATACGAGGAGCTAAACATGGAGTTAAAGGAAAATTTAAATAAATCATTTAGAATTTAAAAATGTAAGGCTAAAGATTTAAGACTAAATATATACTTAAACTATGCTAATCTATATATGTGCAAATATCCTAACACATACAACAAAAAAGTGCACAGAAGATAGATAAGACAAGACAGTGCAAGCAACAACATATAGTCCGCCTTACTGGGACAACCAAGACAGTTTGGTGCATAAATAGGTGATATAGAGTGGATGGGGAACAGAGATGGACCATATATCAAAAAGGTTACAGAGGTATAAGATACATATTTGAGATGATGATGACAAAAAGTGACATGTGCGTGCAAAAAGAGCATTTAGTGTATATGTATGTTTGTGTCTGACTATGTCCAGCATAGTCTAGGTTGCTGTCTGTGTATGTGTGTGTGTGCATGTGTAGCCAGGTCAGCACAGTACAGAGTACCAGAGGTTAGATACCTGATTGCCTGAGGGAAGAAACTGTTTAACAGTCTAGCTGTGCGGTCCAGAATGCTTCTGTACCTCTTTCTGGATGTCAGGAGAGTAAAGAGTGTGTGTGAGGCGTGGGCGGGATCATCAACAATGCTGCTGGCTTTGCAGATGCAGCGAGTGGAGTAAATGTCTATGATAGAGGGAAGAGAGACTCCGATGATCTTTTCAGCTGTCCTCACTATGCGCTGAAGGGTCTTGCAATCCGAAACGTTGCAATTCCCAAACCAGACAGTGATGCAGCTGCTCAGGATGCTCTCGATGGTCCCCCTGTAGAAGGTGGTCAGGATGGGAGGTGGAAGATGAGCCTTCTTCAGCTTCCGCAGAAAGTAGAGAGGCTGCTGGGCTCTTGGAATTTGGTGCTCTTGGCGATCTCCACAATGGACCCATCGATGTTCAGTGGAGGTCACTCTTTGCTCTTCTGAAGTCAACAACCATCTTTTTAGTCTTGTCGACATTCAGGGACAGATTTTTGGCTTTACACCAGGCTTCTAGCTGTTTCCCCTCTTCTCTGTATGCTGATTCATCGTTCTTGCTGATGAGACCCACCAGGTGCTGAGGAATGATTGTATTAAATGCTGAACTAAAGTCAATGAACAGCATTCGTAGGTAAGTGTCTTTCTTGTCCAGATGTGTGAGGGCCAGACGGAGGGTTGTGTTGATTAGTATCGTCTGTATAGCGGTTTGGATGATACGCGAACTGCATAAGGTCAAGAGAAGGTGGCAGCAGACTCTTATTGTGCCGCATGATAAGCCTCTAGAAGCACTTCATGGTGATTGGTGTGAGTGCAACGGGACGTTAATCATTGAGGCATGTTGGGATGATGGTGCTGCTCAGGGAGATGTTGAAGATGTCTGTGAAAACATCTGCCAGCTGTTCCGCACATTCCCTGAGCACTCTGTCAGGAATGTTGAGATTTTCTCACGTCAGCCGAGATAAAAGTAGTTGTGTGAAAAGTAGTCTGTAGTTGGTGATGGACTGGATGCCTTGCCACATGCGCTGAGTGTCGCTGCTGCTCTGGAAGTGCCCGTGGATTCTCTGGGAGTGTGCACACTTTGCCTCTCTGATGGCTCGAGACAAATTAGCTTGCGCTGTTTTTAGTGCATCCTTGTCTCCAGCTCTGAAGGCAGAGTCTGGATCTTAGCAGCACACATACCTTTGTGGTCATCCATGGCTTCCGGTTGGAGTGTACAGTGATGGTCTTGGAGACAGTCATGTCATCAATGCACTTCTCTATATAGCTGTTCACCGATGCCGTGTACTCCTCCAAGTCGATAGAGTCGCCGTTGGTTGCAGCCTCCGTAAACATGTCCCAGTCAGTGCACTCAAAACAGTCCTGAAGAGCAGAGATGGCTCCGGTTGTTGCTCCAGGAGACGTTGGACAGGGTGATGGAGGGGAGTGCCGGCCGGCTAGGGTTTGTTGTTAGCCTAGCACGGGCACCCACCAGCTTTCCACACTTACGCTTTCTTGCGCACCACTTCCGTCGACTCTTCTCCCGGCCACCAGCGTCAGGCGACGCAGAGGGCTTGGGGCCTAGTCTCCGTAGCAAGCCAAGATCACGAAGCTTATCTTGTAGGTCATCGTGCACGTTGTCTGGTGCACAATTTCCATAGCTTCTCAGTGTCTGGCGGTCGTACACATGATTGCAGTTGTATCTTGTGTCCATGTTTTGAAGTTATTTGAGGCTATTTTGGGACAATAGCACCATTTTGTTCCGGACAGGCCGCTGCGTGCTAGTGCCAATTTTGTAGGAACTACTGTAATTTCTGCACCTATATCAAGAAAAAAGTCAATCTCTTTCTTTTGTATGCTACCATTTTACAAAAAATATTTTGTCATTGTGATGTATTACAGGTGAAAGGTAGCTTCTCACAGTCCCAACAATTGTTTTTTTTCCTGCTCTTTTTGTGGTCTTATAGGAGCCTGAGCGAGCTGTCCTAACGTTTCACTGGTCACTGGTGGAAGTACTTCAGGGTTATAGGCGGGCTGAGAAGGAGCAGAATTATGCATTGGATTTCTTTTCTTATCTTGCAACTTCTTTCTACACTCTTTCTCCCAATGTCCTAATTTTCCACAATAATTGCATTTCCCTTCTTATTTAGACCATCTCTTGTCTTGATTTGTTGTGTTAAACGTAGCTGCTGCTACTCTCACTTTTGCCTTAACATCAGCATCTCTTTCCCAAGGAGCCAACGTGTCTAGGTTACTTTTGAGAGTTTGACCAGCCCAAGTTAGGTTTAAGAATGGCAAAGATTTTCTGTACTCAGCTACAAGACCATCTGACCAGATGCGGACTAGAGGTCCTTTGTCATCCAACACACTTTCAGGATTATCCCAATATATTCCAATTTAAGTTACAGCTGCCTGACAAAACTTTTCAGTGTATTCACTCACAGTCTCATCTTTCTTTTGCACACAGCTAGTGATTATGGACCAGCCTATTTTGGGTCCCATGATTTCTTTCAAGTCGCCTATACTGGCATGTTATAATTCAGAAGTGACAGCATGCTCAAAACTGTTGAATTTGGATTCAGTCAGAATTTGTGACATAAGCTGTGTGACTTCTGCTAACGACATGTCGTAGAGATGCATCTTGCTAATCAATGCTCTTCTAAGTTTAGAAAAAATTTGTGCAAGCTGAGGGTAAGCTGTGGGATAATCTCTTTATATCAGCTGGTCCTAGCATTTTTGCAATTGCTTGTACCTGGACAATAGAAGAGTTGGGAGGAACACTTTCAATTCCCTCAATTCCCTGGGATCTTCTCCTAGCACCACAGACCATCACTGAATTTACAGGCACATCAGCTGCTGCTAAATCTGTCTCAAAAAAGGCTTGGAAGTCAGGATAAATGATATCAGGCTGACTAACTTCTACATCAGTTTTTGCTGAAGCTTTGTCAAAGCTGATAATCTAGAACAAAGCTCTTTGTTCTGTTCTTCTAGCTCTGAGTTACGCTGAGATTGTTGTGTAGCTAGCGCTAAACTAAATTCTCTGTGTCAACAGATAATACCTTTCACATTTTTCTATCTGGGATCCCCCGGTTTTTCCTTCCCACGCAGGACGAGGCAGATCACAGTTTATTGTCTTTTGGAGGTCTTAGCATTTTGCATGCTTTCTTGGAAGGATTAAAGAAATTCAGAAAATCTTACAAACCTGACATAAGCTTTTGGATATTGGTTTATGCTTTTCCGACAACTTTATCAACAACCTTCAACTCGTCCCCGAGATCGTCAGAACAACTGAGGCTGTGCAACCCTCCTGACTGGGCGGAAGACTGACCCTCGGCGCTTGTGGCAGGGCATACAGGCCATCAGTGACTACAAACCAGTCAACTCCACCCCCACAACCCCTAATGTTGTCTACCTGAATGAGCTTAATGACTTTTATGCTCGCTTTGAGAGAGACAATATAGAAACTGCCAACAAGATCACTCCATCAAACGACCACCCACCCCTCATACTCACCTCCTCAGATGTTCACACCGCACTGAGCTGAATCAATGCGCGCAAGGCTGCTGGACCTGACGGCATCCCTGGGCACATACTCAAAACATGTGGAGAGCAGCTCACTGGGGTTTTCACAGACATTTTCAACATGTCTCTTGCCAAGCAGTTGTTCCAACATGTTTCAAATCCACCTCCATTGTGCCAGTGCCGAAACACTCTAGCCCAACTTGCCTGAATGACTACCGCCCCGTACCATCATGAAGTGCTTTGAGCGGTTAGTCCTGTCACATCTGAAGGACTCTCTCCCACCTACCCTGGACCCACACCAGTTTGCCTACCAAGGCAATAGAATAGCACTCTGTACTCACACACCTGGATAGTAAGAGCACTTGTGCACGGGTGCTGTTTGTTGACTTCAGCTCAGCATTCAACACTGTCATACCTTTCAAGCTAATCTCCAAACTCAGAGACCTAGGCATTAACATCACGCTATGTAACTGGGTTATGGACTTTCTGACCAACAGACCACAACATGTCAGGTCAGGCCACATCTGCTCCACCACCATCACACTCAACACTGGTGTACCGCAGGGCTGTGTGCTAAGCCCCTTCCTCTACTCCATCTTCACCCATGACTGCAGACCTGTAAATGGATCCAACTCCATCATCAAGTTTGCAGACAATATTACGGTGATTGAGAGAGGAGGTTCAGCATCTGGCCACATGGTGCAAAGTCAATAATCTGCTCATTAACACCACCAAGACCAAGGAGCTCATTGTGGACTTCAGGAAGGAGAGAAGAGGCTCACATGATCCCATCCACATTAATGGGAAGGCTGTTGAGCCTGTGTCATCCTTCAAGTTCCTGGGGACCCACATTTCGGAGGACCTAACCTGGACCACCAACTCCTCCAGCCTGGTCAAGAAGGCTCACCAGCGTCTTTTCTTCTTGATGAAACTAAAGAAGAACCGGCTGTCCTCAGCAATCCTAGTGAACTTCTATCGCTGCACAATAGAGAGCATCCTAACTAACCATGTCACAGTGTGGTATGGGAGCTGCTCTGTTGCTGAGCGTAAGGCACTGCAGCGGGTGGTGAAAATTGCTCAACGCATCACAGGGACTCCACTTCCATCCATTGAGGACATCCAGAAGAAACACTGTCTGTGTCGAGCACACAGTATTCTTAAGGACTCCTCTCACCCTTGCATTTTTTTTTCATGTTTCATATAATTCTTTCTGGGTTACAATCTGCCATCAAAATAGTTTTTTTGACATTTATTTATGCCAGCTTCTTTGTGATTACAGATTTGATGGAGTGCCATGATCTATTTTTTTGCAAAAATGTACATGTACCACTCAAATTAGAAACATTATTGTAAGCTAAACGTTGTGAATTGTGCTAAAGTAAGCCAATAGTTTTGAACACTGGCTGGTTATGTACTTTCTCAAATATTGATTTTGAATCATTTTTAACCAAAAGAAAAGTTACGGACCGCAACTTAATAAAACTGACCAAATAATATGCTATGATATTCCCTTGTTCAGAAGCTACATCTGAAATAATATTAGGTATAATAACAAGTCTTTTTCAGCAATTAGAACTGCATAAATATGTTCAATGAGGTTAGTGAGTTTTAAACAGCAGTTAATGGTTTTTAATTATTTAACAAATTTTAGATCAAAGTAATGTGTTAAATCAACAGCCCTGGTTGTAGTCTACTAATGTATACAGTAAAACATAAGTACATGCTTAACCAATGAAAATACACTTTATGTTTACCGTTGAATATGTTGCTTTATAATTTTCTTAAATTCTCCTTTAGTTGGAGATGGCCTTGTGCAACCTGAAGCCTTGAACAAGAAAGCTATCCAAATTATCAACAGGGTGCGGGACAAGCTAACTGGTGAGCAAAACTGTCATTATTTCCAACCTGATCTCACGGCAATTCGTACATTTTTTACGAGGTGGCTAATTCGTACGAATTTGTATGACCTCACTCGTATGAATACATACGATTTATTCTAAATCGTACATATTTTACGAGATGCCAATTGGTATGAATTTGTACGAATGACCTAAACATAACCCCGCCCCTAAACCCATCACGTGATTTTAGACAAATCGTACGAAATCGTACGAGTGAGGTTGTACATATAACATATACATTTTTAAGTGACATAATACACAATTGTAGCAATATCATTCATTACAAAAATCAGCAGCTAAACAAATTCTAATGGATTTTATAATTCAAATTTACTTCTTATAGGACGAGACTTTTCACATGATGAGACCTTGGATGTACCAACTCAAGTGGAGCTGCTCATCAAACAAGCTACTTCGCATGAAAACCTGTGCCAATGTTACATTGGATGGTATGTGTTTTTTACTTTATTGCAGAAAAATTGTAAGTTGCACAAATATTTATTTCTTCAACATAGAATGTATAGTTTTATACTGTGGTGTTGTGTGTTTACAGTTTTTTTTTATTCTCTTTTAGGTGCCCTTTTTGGTAGAGCTTCTTCTCAAAAAATTGAGCATATGTGAAAATTAAAGTTGTGCTTGTTGATCACTTCAGTCCCTAAGCAACCTCTGAAAAATCTGAAGAATGTCATCTTGTGTTGTGTTATCGTGTTATGTGTATTGTTACTCAAAATTATTTGTACCAGTTAAAATAATCTTTCTCTGTTGATTGCCTGTTATTTCATTGAGAAGAACCAAGAATTGTCCATGTCAGATACCACCAAACAAATCAAAGAGGTAAATGAAAATAAGAGACTGTTTCACATAGAAAATGAACTATTAAAGTGAGATGTTTAAATGTTCAGCACAATATTGTAGAAATGTAAAAGGACATTTACATGAAAATCTGATTATTAAATGCTGACAAATCAATCTTATTTTGCTCACTTTCTCCTAGCAATATATGTCAACGTTTCAGCTTTGCAGCAAACTGCATGTGCTGTATATCATGAAAAAAATGCTATTATGAAAATGAATTCACTTCTATTCTACACAAATTTTAAAGAACATTGAAAATTGATACCTATCATAAACCTGCATATCTGTTTGTTGATCGTTCGCGTTCATTCTTAAAACCGCGAGTGCAGCTCATTAGCATTCATCTGCCGGTTAGCGTGATTTTTGCGTCTCTCGCGCTACACTCGCGGGTATTATTATTGTTTTTCTAGCATCGTCTCCTTTTCTTTAATTGTTTTCTCCCGCTCCATTTTAATTATTGTTTCACATCTCGCTCACTCCGCCGCTTCGTTTTTCAAACAACAGTGGTAAGTGAATAATCCATCAATCTCTGTGAGTATGACTTTTCCCTCTCTTGTTGTTTGCACATCATGCCACATGTAAGTTACAGTTTATCTCTCTGTCGGTGATGAGGGTTTCACATGATATAGTTAGGCTGACAGAGAAGATCTTAAAACTAGAGACACGCATCCAGACTTTAACTGAGGACAGTCAGAATGTGAGAACTACAGATACGGCTTTGGATGCGGATAGTTCAGCCCATGTACAGGTCCTTCTCAAAAAATTTGCATATTGTGATAAAGTTAATTATTTTCTGTAATGTACTGATAAACATTAGACTTTCATATATTAAAATATATGAAAGTCTAATTCATTACACACAACTGAAGTAGTTAATTTAATCATTTGTAAATTTCGGTTTCGGCTTCAGAGTCCATTCAGCAGGGCAAGTGGGTGACTGTGAGACGGCATAGTCACGGGTCAAAAAAAACGCTCTTCCGTTCTGATCAGAACATCAAACAGGTTCTCCCCACTCAGTGATGTACACATTGGGAAACCTGATGAAAGAGCTCTAGTAATTGGCGGAACTAAATTATTATTTAGTAGGAATTATACAGAATGTGAAAATAGAGACACCAGCCACCATATTCCAATGTGTTCCGGGCGCCTGACATCTTGGCAAATTTGAAAGTGCTGGCTAATGCTAAACACAAATTCAGTAAGATTGTTATTCACGTTGGCGCCAATGAGATCACTAAAAACGGCGGAGATCACTAAAAATAATGTTAAAGAGGTGTGTGAACTTGCAAGTACGATTGTCAGACACTGTAATATGCTCTGGTCCCCTCCCTGCTTTTACTGGGTTGATGAGATACACACCAGACTGCTGGGTCTCACTGGCTGGATGTCTAAGTGGTGCCTGCAAAATAGCATAGGTTTTATAGACAATTGGACAAGTTTTTGGGGCAGACCTGACCTGTTTAAAAGAGATGGTCTTAATCCTTCTTGGGGTGGTACCGCTCTTCTCTCTAGAAATATGGCACATATGTCTTAGATCTCAAACTTAACTAACTGGGGCACAGGTCACGATGCAGACAGACTGGCTAAAACGACCATCTGCTAGCCGCCTCATGTCACAGCAGTCAGTTAATGCTTAGCACATAGTAACTTCTTCACCTAGATACTACACTATAGAGACTGTGTCTGTTCCCTGATCTAGAAAATAAAAAAAAACATCCCAAACAAATTAAGAGTAACAATTTAATTGATGTTCAGAGAAACAAATGATTAAGCTTGGATTACTGAATATCAGGTCTCTTTCTGCTAAATCACTCTTTGTAAATGATTTGATCAATGATCATAAGCTAGATTTGCTCTGTTTGACAGAAACTTGGCTAAAACCAGATTAATACATTACTTTAAATGAGTCTACACCCCAGGATTACAGCTATAAAAATGAGCCACGTCCGAAAGGCTGGTTGCCCGTTCATTTTAGGATTGATTTTAAGATCCTTCTATTTACATTTAAGGCCTTAAATGGCCTTGCTCCCCCCTATCTCACGGAACTTCTTCATCCTTATACCCCTACTCAAGCTCTCAGGTCAGCTGATCAACTGCTCCTGACCGTGCCGAAAACGAAGCGGAAAAGTGCCTTTGCTGTAGCAGCTCCGAAAAGTTGGAATGGGTTACCATTGTACATGAGGCAGGCTTCTTCTGTATCTGATTTTAAATCTCTTTTAAAAACTCACCTGTGAGATCCTGATTTGTATGCAATGTGAATGTGGCTGTGAATTTTACATAGTGTGTGTTTATTCCAATATGTTTTAGTTTGTGTTTTATGTCTTATAGCGTGTACAGCACTTTGGTCCTGTGTGTTTGCAAAAGTGCTTAACAAATAAAGTTGGATTGGATTGGATCGGATATTTCATACTAACTAAACCTCTGTTTCATGTAGATAAATGTACGATATATGCATTGCCTTGATCATTGGTAAGTGTCTGGATACAGTCTCGGATGACAGTCTTGGTCGCAAGTCCAAAACCTTGAAACCATCATGTTCTTCCAGATTTGAAGAGTATTGAATTCCAAAGATGTTCTGACTAGATGGTGAATGGCCCATCGATGGCCCAGTTTCTTCCCATATGGAAAGTGAAAAAGATCTAAGAGGGATATCTGTTGAGATCTTTTTCTGGTAACATAATCTATGTAGATTTATTGACTGGGAGTTGATGCAAAGACTACTAAAGATTCTTAGATTACTAATATGTTGCCTAAGTGCCACCATATAATATACACTCGTTTAGATCAAACAGAAGATGAGTTCATAGAGACCAAACACTGTATAAGTAAGGTTACAGGAATAAGCACATAAAACAGTATATAATACAAACAAAAATGTACAGTAACAATATACACAATGACCAGAAGGATTCAGGATTAATTAGAGAAGGGTCCATGTATTATGTGTCTTTTATAAGGTTCAAAGATGGTGAAAGAAGGGTAAGAAGGAACTCTCAACAAAGTTTATCTGGTCTGGCTGAGGTGTCTTGGTTGTCATTGTAACCCGGGGCCTAGAGTCATTCACAATTTCACAAATGTAGCATACCTTAAGGCACAATTAGGCCTTAGTTAAATTAAGATATTTAAGCAACTTTTACAAAAATGTTTAAGAAAACATTGCAGGTGTGCATCTTGACAGAGAACAATGACATTTTAAAGATATGGCAGAACAAGAGATTTTCAGTAAAGACAGCTCAAACATGCATTAAGCAAGTGCTTTATCAGTTAGAAATTCTCCATAACACTCTTATAAAAGACACCGGGAAAGACAGCCAATGCTGCAAATGCCAGGAGAGAGGGCTGGCAAAAAGTAGCAAACAAATTAAATGAGTTAAGTGCTGTTGTGATTTACACACAAAAGATGGCCACAGCCATGCACACGTATACATATACTGTATGTATGTGTAAATACAGCCATATATTTGTTTGTAAAGGTTAAAAATTAGTTTTTTTTTGTGCTATGTGTATGTTTTTGTATTTAGCAATAAAAAAGAAAAACGTAATACTTTTTAAGATACTTTTTTTTCTTTATTGAACTTTTGAAATAATAATAAATTATTTATTAAATGTATTTATTAAAATAATAAAAAAAAATAATACAGGTATTTTAGCATCAGATAAGAGGTTAAATAATAATACAAAACATAATTACAAGTAAAATAGATGTGAATAATCAAAAAGGCACAAAATAGAAGGAAAGAGAAAAAAAAATAAAATAAAGGATGCAGGGAGTACATTACAAGATACATTACAAGATAAATTACAGATTGAGTATATTTATAAGTTAGTAGCTTGAACAAATTGAGCAGGTCCTAATTGCTTTTTTATTATGAGAAGTGGAAATAGTTCTTATAGAAACACAACAAAAATAGGTGTGCAATTAAAGCACATAAATTTGTGTTTATGTATGTAAAACCTACATAGTGTAAGATTAAAATTAGATAATATAAAGAATAATGAATCAAATCAGAACCATTTAAGATTCTGTAGGGAATTTGAACAGAATCACTGTTTTACGGCGGATCACTGAGTCAGTCTGCGATTCAGTGAATGAGCCGTATAACATCAACTATATGAGTCATTCCACGAGAATGGCTAAAATTGGACTAAAATGTATCATTTGTATGTATATCCCACATCATTAAGGATATATTTAACTATCAGAAAAATGCATTTTCCCATCTCAGGCATTAGTTTTCTTTTATTATTTATCATATTTTCAAGATGTTTTGACTGTAATTCTTCAACCCCGTTATGGACACTTTGGAGGCTCTCTGAATATTATCATAAAATGTATTTCTAAAGAAATCAATATGTTTAATCAGATGTCCCCCATACTAATTCAATAATTTAAAATAGAAAAATTACATAAAATTACACATTTTTACTCCCTTAAATCCTGAAATGTAACTAATAAGTGAAAGCAATCTTGTCATTTTTTATCAAAAATGTAGTTTAAATAAGAAATATAATCAAAATCAATGATCATATGATAGTGCTCAATATTTTAGACACAAATCAGCAAACATTAAATAATTTTTTCTACATTTTAAGAAAATAATATATGAAAATGTAGGTGTGATGGGGTTGAGACTAGCATAACAGGGTTGAAGATCGTATCTGGGTTGAAGAGACAAATGCAGCTTTACATATAAACTGTTTTTCTCAAATTCAATGTATAGGACTTTCAGTTAGCATTATATCTCACTTTGTAACCATAGGAATCACACCGGATAAATATTGCAGTATAATTAAGTTTTATTAATCTAAAGTAAAAACAAACACAACAGCAAATTTGTGCCAATTTGTACTAATTCATACAAACTACAATTTTGTACAATTTGTCTAAAACCCTGTGATAGGAAGGTTCAGGGGCAGGGTTAGGTTTAGGTCGTTCATACAAATTCTTACGAATTGGCAAATCGTAAAATACGTATGATTTAGAAGAAATCGCATGAATTAATACGAGTGAGGTTGTGCGAATTTGTACGAATTAGCCACCTCGTAAAATATGTACGAATTGCTGTGAGATCAGGTTTTCTAGGCATTAGAGAGCCTCATGATGTGTGCTAAAAGTTACCTCTTATTAATTGCATTCTTCTTCCCTGCCTCTACATTCGTTCTCCATCTGCCACGCTCTTTCAGGATCAGCTTTAAGGTGTTCCCAATACTTCCTTTGCCTTTCTGCTGCTGTTGTTGGTGCCATCTTACTCGCATTCTTAACATAGAACATCATCATCATCATCATCAAACCTTTATTTAACTAGGAAAGTCACATTGAGGTTAAAACCTCTTTTACAAGTCAAACCTAGTCAAGACAGGGTCCGATTAAAGGATCCAGAATTAAACAGATAACAAGCCACAAACAACCATCAATCACAATGTACATCATCAATGAATACAACAAAATACCAT
>JAUYWG010000402.1:0-15876 GCA_034779775.1 Enteromius afrohamiltoni | reverse complement strand
AATCTGGGGACACACTTTAAATCTTTTTAATTTTATGTTCAATAAAATCAAAATATATAAGTTATAATATAAATAACATACCTTTTAATTACTGTTTTATTGCTGATTATTATTATATCAAGCTAACACAGCAGGGATGGATGTGAAAAAAAGAAAGAAAAACATAAATGTTGGTTAAAGCTTTTCATTATCCATTGCATACACGTATATAAGTGACACAAAAGGCCGTTTATTTTTTTTTGCTAAAACATTTAACTGTCACATATAAATTGCGTAAAATTGTTCATCATGTCTGCTGAATAAAAAGTAGGCTTAGAAAAGGTCACTGTTAGACACGCTCCATATGGCATATTCGTATGTGGAAAAGATCACTTGAGCAGTCCAACAAGCAGAAAGAAAAAAAAACTGCATTGTGAGATGTTAAATTATAGCTACAATATACAAGCAATTATACAGATAGAGTTACACAGTCCAAAACACCTGCTCAAATCATGTCACAAAGTGAAGCCTGTTTATTAAGAGAGCTGTGGGGATCCATAAGTAATGAGCACCGGAGCATGGACGGTAGGTGCTGAAGAAAAACCTCTGCAAATCAGACAAAACAGACATGCTGCAAAATTACTGCTGTGAGCAGACAGTAAGCATATGGGTCATGACATAAAAAACACTCAAACAGAGACACATTTAAATACTAGGCACGCTCCTCCTCAGTGTCAGCCCAGACACTTCTGTGCAATTACTTGTCGATTGCTTACATTTTTTTGCAAACATACATACATAGGCCCTCACACACAGCACTTGACTGTATGAATTCACTGCTGATTATTCACACTAATGGAATGCTTTTTGTATGCTGGCACATGACTGCTTAACTCTGAATCGAAGTTGCTATGATTTCAAGATCTTACATCATCCTTGATCCTTGTTTTTTAAATTTTGCATAAGCTATTACGTGTAGAACAATTGTCACGTGCTGGCATATCTCTAAAGAAAAACCATAGATCAGATAGCCTATGCTTGGCATTTGGGGTCTGCATTTATATTAAGCTGATAAGCAATAACGGACTATTTAACTGCATTTTTTGAGCTTCAAGTATCTTGTACAGGCTTGCTGTAGACAGAGTTTAAAATAGCACACCCCTACGCGATCACAAATGCATGCACACATTTTTAGGAGGCAGAGTTTAAGTCAGGCTTGTTGAAGCAAAGTTGAAGCAAATGTGCCGCATGCTGCTCTTCTGCTGCAGTGTAACCATAAGAGCCTTATTTAGTTGCAAGTCTATAACATTAAGTATTTATCAGAGAAAATTCTGTGTAAACGCTGCATGTTTTATTGATGACATTGTTGTTTTTGGTACGTGTAAATGTAAGTGCATATAAGTGTTAAGGCTTCATGGTCTTGTTTTTGCCACAATGTCTTGCATCAGCATAATCTGAAGGCCCAGCAAAGGGTGTGACCGTTCTCTCTTTTTCTCTCTCTATTTTTCGTTCCCACTCTGTTCAGTGTGCTTTTCATCATCTCACCCTATAATTCACTGTGGGGTTTTCTGCTGGACTGCAATGTTGTGCAGACAGAACATTTAGAGTCACTGCGCTCTTTTAGGTTATAATCAAAAGCAGGGAGGATTAGTACACTAGGGTCCGATTCCACAGGAACATCCACAGTGTCAACGGCCATTATATTTTCTACAAGACACATGATGGCTGCATCAATGTTTGTGTTGTCCTGTTAAAAATAGGAAAATATAATATGAATAGAAATGTCTTTTCAAAGAGGCATCTAGTCACTAATGTGATATAATAAAATATATAGCCTATAATGAGTACCTTCGCAGACGTCTCATACCAACCCACAAAACCCTGGTCCCTGGAGAAATTGTCGAGTTTGGGCAGTTTGGAACACAAACTGTATCTCTGTTGGTCGCACTTGTTGGCCAGTAGAACAGTCGGTAAGGGACGTCCATTGCCAAGCGCAACTTTAGAGTCGAGATCTTTTTTCCATTTCAACACAGCTTGGAAGGTGGAAGCACGAGTCATGTCAAAAACCACCAGCGCCCCAACGGCCTCTCGGTAGTAGACACGTGTCATGTTGCCATACCTCTCTTGTCCTGAGAATAAATAGGAAAGGTTTCTGTGTTATTTAAAGGAATAGTTCACTGAAAAGTAAAATATCTCCTTGAAGTTTACTCACATCCAAGATGTAGATGAGTTTGATTCTTTATATTTATACTGCTGATAAAACACTGCAATATCCACAAAACTCCAGTCTGTTAACATTAAACCACAGCTTCTTCCAGTAAAAACAAAAAATCCCCTGTTGTCCTCTCAAAAAAATCCTCCAGCCCATACTATTTGTGCTTATAGCCAGCTTTTCTCCTGATTTAGTCAAGATAAAGGCTTGTAACTCTTTGAAATGAAATGATAATGAACATTGAGTTTTTTGCTCCACAAGATGCTAATTGATGGACTATAGTTTGTAATGTTTTTATCAGCAGCTTGAACTCACTTTTCTGAAGGTACCCATTCACAACAGAAGATTTATTGGTGCGGAAAATCTGTTCAGACAAGGTGACAAACTCATCTACATCTTGGATGACTTTTTTTCCCTTGTTGTATTGATTTTGAATACTTTGACAATATTTTTTTAAATTTTCTAAGAATGGCTAACTTTTAACTTGAACACACCACAGCCATTCAGAAATGTGCATGGATTCCATGACTGCAGACATCATAAACATCTTCCCATATCGCATGGCATGTGCTTCACTATACTGGAAAAAAAAAATCTTTAAGCTCTTTATAAAACATTGAACACAGCTGACATTTGGTCCTGTTGATAATTTGACATGGTTAGCTAACTGTGCCCAGTAATGTTGATGAGATGCCTATAGTGATGTGATGGCAGTATAGTACAGTAGTTTTCCACACACATTTTTGGCAGAAAGACACATTATGCTAACTCATTAAATTTATATGAATATATTACTAACTCACAACTTTAGATGGACAAACACATGTCTGGTTAACTGAATGCATTTCTAATTGAATTGAATTGAAATTAATTGTACAATATTGTGTCAATAAATGTTCTTACTGTATTGTCTTGAAACTTGCATCATCAAGGTTATACATTTTAATCCTGATTTCATAGCACCAAATAGAAAAAGACATGACTGGACTCGCAAGGTTTTACAATGAGAACAGTTCTTTTACAGAGGATCTTAAATGGACGTAACCTGCATTAATGCATTATCATGGCACATACTAAGGCAAACTGAGGCCAATTAGACACATTTCACATTCAGATTGGAGTACCTTGAAATTGGATTTGTATGGGGTCCTGTGTGAGGTCATACAACTACTGTATTCAATTCAGGACGACAGTCATGCAATCTTTCAGATACTCTGAGTATAAGTCAAGCTCAGGGGGAGAGGAGCACTCATAACACAGGTAATAACAATGCTAAAGGAAAACTTTATTTAAATCTTTCCAGTTTTTAATTTAACATTATTGTTGTTATCATAAACATAACATAAAAAAATCTCTATTTTTTAGAATTATGTAAACATATCTCTGATCTGTCAGCCATGTTGAAGTAAATGCACTGTGAGAATGTGTATTTTGAGAGTGAGTGTTTTTAGTGTTTTCCATCAGTAGGTGATGCGAGGACCCTCACATGAGACCAATATAACCAGTGAATATAAACACGAGACACACATTCCTATTCATCAATTTATTCTGAGTATAAACACAGAGAGGGATTCATACCACTGTGACGTCATCCACGCCAGCTGAGAGCAGGACAATCTCAAACAAGGCATGTTCTGGAGTGTAATGGCATTGTTCAAGCCAAGTGTTTACTAAGCCAAGCATTACTCCAACGTTTTTCATTTCTTTCCACCTTTCTGTGTGTAATTATTTTTCCAAATAATATTAATATGTCATGCATTTCCACTTTGGGCAGTCAATAAAAACACCAGTGCTCGGAAAATGAAGGTTAGAAAGGGCTGAAGCTTGCTTGACATCATATTCTTTTCATAAACACTGCAATATGTCCAGTTTCGGGTCCATCCATCTTATATATTGTAGTTTTGCTCATTTATATTTTCATGACTAGCCTAAATATAAAGTCATAGAGCATTACTGCAGATTTTGGAGATTTAAGATAACTTTGTGTTTGAGTTCCAAAATGGCGTGGATAATTACTACTATAAATAGTCGTACAACCATACAAGAATCAGAAAATCTGTAGAATAGTTTTAGAACAGGCACGGCATGTCATATCTCTTCTCAACTACCCATATGCTCATTTATTTACATAAGTCTATTGACTTTTTAGATAAAGCAGTGACAATCATTAACATTGCAGAGAAAGATGAACTATACATAACTTGAGTAACTGACCTGCGATGTCCCACAACTGCAGTCGAATGACTGTCTGGTGATCCCAATTCAGGACTTTCAGGGCAAAATCAACACCGATAGTTGCGCGGTAATGTTGAGAAAAAACCTGATGCACATATCGCTTTATGATGGAAGTCTTCCCCACACCTAAATCTCCAATGACTAGTACTTTGAGTAATCGCTCCTGCTGCATGTCAGCAGTCTAGAACATGACACTTTTATCCGAAAGAAAAAGAAGCTTTTGTTTTAAGTGAAATTAAAGTCGTGCGGGGCGGAGTTTTCGTGGATCGTAAAAATCCCAAGCAAAAAGAAAACAATTGACCGCGTTTCGCTGGAGTTGAGGATGCGCGCTTCCAGCTGTCAAATAGTGCGTTTCAAAAAAAGGTGAGAAATGTCGCACTTCATTTGCCTGAGTGTCGACAACTTTTCATGTCGCTGTAGGTCGGCTGTCGAGTCATTCAAGCCAAATATCCTATACTGCTGATCTGTTCAAGAAGCCCATCACAGTGTGTCCAGCTGAACTTTGGGACTGGAGGTTTTAGACCAGGGTTTAGACTCGAGAACTACAACTCCCGTCAAACTGGTAATCTGGCTGCTCTGCCCGTAAAACCTGAAATAGATGACGCATAAGAAATATAGCCAATTGAAAAAGTATTGCCCTATTAAGCTAAGAAAAACTAAAGGAAGATAGTTTACCCAAAAAGGAGTAGACTAGGCCTGTACTACGTTTCCGTGATGTTTTGACCTAAATGTATCAAAATAATATTTAAAATAATTTCAAGTAATACTGAAAAACTTTATTAAATGATTTTTTTAGAAATAGGGTAGATCAACAGGGAAAATGAGACAGTTTTCAAAAACAAATGTAGGCTAGTCAAACATTCAAATCTGGCACCTTTAAAGTAAGCCTAGACTTAATAAAAACCATATGCCACGCCTATCATCGACCTGTTTATATGTAAATAAAAATAAAGAAATATTCAGTAGGTCTGTGTTCCCCAAGGTCATCATAAAGTTATGTAGGAAACAACATAAGTATATATGTATATATATACAATATATATATTGAAATATTGAATGGCTGTGGCTGCTATTAGGAGGATTGTGGTAGTGGTGCTGATGCGGGATGAGTCAGGTTATATGATGCTTCTACTGTCGCTTCCATTTCATCAGCACAAAACATCCAAACATTTCTCCATCTTTCAAGCGTGGATCAAAACATGACAGGCATAAATCATCTTTGACTTTTACGCGACTTTGATCAAGGCAGGGATCATTTCAACACGCCGACTCATCTTTAGCAACATCTACGCAAAATAGACCGCCTACACGGCGCTGTTTGGTTTGCACCTGTTTGTTTTTTTCTGTAGAGACGACTGTTGTGTTTATTATTCGGTATGTTATTTAAATAGTTTACGTCCGTCGTTTCATCCAACGGTTTCTAAAGAGGCTTCAACCCTTTAAAGATTATGGAATCTGCCGTTTGGTAGCTCTGAACCGACCAAACAAAAACAACGTAAGTAAAAAGCACCGAATAAGAGACCCTCTATACAGATGCTTCTACACAAAGACAACGGGTGTTATACAGTTTCTGTTGTGTAGATGAGGAACAGAGAGTAGTAATCGTTATTATGACAAGACCAACGATATGACAGCTATAGTACATGTTCCAGGCGAGCCTCGGTGCAAATCTAGCAGGCATCAATTAAACTACTGTCAGTAGGTCATGTTACTGTTAGGCTGGTTTCATTCAGTTGCACATGACTAAGAACATATAAACACTTATTGCAATGAAACAAATTATGATGTGTACCCCATATACTTCCATTAGCCCGCTGAAAAGAGCATTAAGTTAATACTAAAATAATATGGTAATTAATATGGAATTTTAGTGATAGATAAAGAATACACCACCAGATCCTTATCAGAGCTGATGCAGGCCTTATAGAAGATTTTGTGCTTTAACTACTTTCTCACAGAATTCTTGGACAGAGATAACTACAACACAACCTCAAAAGGGGTTTTAAAAGCTTCAAAGAGGGATTTGCTTGATTTTCTCCTTTTAGTAAACTGGTAAAGCAAGGTGACCTAAACATGTGGGTGCATAATAAAGAATGTGTCTTTTCTGTTCTGTCCTTCAAATGGAAATTGTAAAGGCATGTTTTTGCAGTGTCTAATTCACTTCTCCTTTTTTGCTTTGACAGACCTGACTAAACATGGAGGCAATTTGGCTTTACCAATTTCGACTGATTGTTATTGGGGACTCCACTGTTGGAAAATCATGTTTAATTAGGCGATTCACAGAAGGCCGCTTCGCACAGGTGTCGGACCCGACAGTTGGGGTAGATTTTTTCTCCCGCCTGGTGGAGATTGAACCTGGGAAACGCATTAAACTGCAGATTTGGGACACTGCAGGCCAGGAACGCTTCAGGTATTGTAAATCTTTATCTTGGATTATGTTACATTAGACCGTTCTCATGATTCTGCATCACTGTAAATAGCCCAACCATCAAATCATTTATTGATCGTTCATAGGGTGGATGACTAGATTTCATATAGAGTTGTTTTGGTGGTTCACCTCATAAAATTTAAATCTTGATGACCCCCGATTCCATAAAGATGTGTGTCCAGTTCTATATAAATAATATCACTGTTTAGAAAGCTCAAAAAGATTTTATTGTGATTGGCATATTATTTTATATTTAACTATTGTACATTGTCAAATTCTTGCTTAAACGTCAAAAGAAACCTCCACCTCATTAAGTTAGAACATCAAGCTTATCTGATCAGGAGTCTTTATCTGTTTCCATGGTATCCAGGCTGATGTATTTCTCCCAGACTTGATGACAGACTGATTTACACACCGCTGATTCTTTTACACACACACACACACACACACACACACACATATATATATATATGTATTCATCATAGGTGATTCAGAGATACTGTCTAGATTCACTAACGAATGCAGCTCAAGGTCTCTTCACCAACAAAAGTTTTTTCGCAGAACTCCTACAGGAAATATAAATATTGGTGAATCACTACCTTCTACAGTGTCACAAATGTTTGACATAAAGTGATGTCAGTAACTCCAGAGGCCCCTCTGCATCCTTCACAGCTCAGTGCGTTTCCAGCAGTACTCCTACACAAGCTCAGACTCTTTTTTTTTTTTTTACATTCTCACTCTACCTTGTTTCATCTCTGCCTTATGTTCCAGGTTTGCATTTCCTGTTCTCTCCCCTCCTGTCAAACACACAAGCACCTTACTCAGATTCATTTCCAGTTTTACAGGAATCAGGACAGATTCTGTTATACAGCCACACACCATTTCTCATAAACACAGTTTGATCATCTTATTTCTAACAATACCCTATCTATCCACCCATAAACTTTCAAACCTTTCATTCAAAGTAATTGAAATTTGACTTTCTAGTTAAAATTACTTTATTTTAGTTCATTTAAGTGGCAAAGCAACAAAAGCAGTGAAAGATCTTTTCTTCGGTGGTGACGAAAAACAAATTCAGTCCATAACTTGATGAGTGGATGGGGGAGACAGGTCTATATGCACATTTCTTAAGACATATATGGTGAATTTAGTCAAGTCTAACAAATCTGTTGTTTTACCAAAAGCTTGAGTCATTACAGTTTGACTAAAAATTATGAAAAAGATGCACACATATTCATGGATCAATCATTCACAGTAAGGTCAATAAAATGCACTTAGATAATACACTTCATGCCAGCATTATTTCTACTTATATACATTTATATTTGAATTGCATCCTGTATCCAACCTCGATTAAAATTCAGGAACATTATTTTATTTTGTCATGCTTTCTTTAGGTCTATTACCAGAGCATACTACCGTAACTCCGTGGGAGGTCTGTTGCTCTTTGACATCACCAACCGTCGCTCCTTCCAGAACGTTCACGAGTGGCTAGAAGAGGCACGCAGCCACGTGCAGCCCCACAGCATTGTCTTCCTGCTGGTCGGTCACAAATGTGATCTGGAACCACAGCGTCAGGTGAGCCGGCAAGAGGCAGAGAAGCTAGCAGCTGCATATGGCATGCGTTATGTGGAAACTTCAGCGCGTGATGCCATAAATGTGGAGAGGGCTTTTACGGAGCTGACTCGGGATATATTCGAGCTGGTGAAGAATGGGGAGATTACCATCCAGGAAGGCTGGGAGGGAGTGAAGAGCGGGTTTGTACCAAACGTGGTGCATTCGTCAGAAGAAGTGACAAAGGGCGATCGCCGGTGTTTCTGCTGAGTCAGTAATCGCCACCCTGGTACCTATCAAACATTTGGGCCCTGGTGGACACAAAAACCCTGCTTCCTCCAATCACAGGGTCAGTCTTCAACTCCCTGATTATGACATCATCACCCCTCTCCTGCCTGCTGATTGCCTAAACGAGTCCCACCATGCCATATTGCTTCACTTTTGTATACTACTATGCTTATTTGCCTAATCACACAATCTTGTAAATGGCCAAATTGAACTGCTAAGAATGAACAGTTATTGCAGAACTCCTGCTGAAAGGTCGGTCAGAACTGTATCGGCACTTTAACTGTAACATCTCTCATTCATTCTGTTAAGCCTCGAGACTTCCCGAATGAAGATGCTCTGGCTTTGAACAGCTACAGAGAATAAGCTTGTTCCAAGTATCTTCTCTTGGTTGTATCATGGCTAATACAAGTTTTACTCGCTGACTTTAATGATGAAAGCTGGGATTTGCATTTCTGTTGACTGAAAGATCTCGGACTTGAAATATTTGACTGCTGAAGGTCTGATAGTTTTAGTAAAGACAAAGGCTAGGAGATATACTGCAATATACTACATGAAGGTATGGGTTTCACAGACAGGGCTTATACTAAGGTAGGATTAAGCCATAGAGCAAGGACTTTTAAGTTATAAACATACAAAAACATTACTGGGGTGCATCTTGAGACAAAACAAATGCACTGATATATTTCGAGATCAGTCAGTGCAAGTTTATTTTAGTTGAAACAGCTCAGACTTGCATATTAGTCTAGGACTAGGCTTAAGCCTCGTCTGTGAAACCGGGGGAGATGAATTTCAAGACTGGAGGAAAAACACAATCTGTAATGACTCCCATATTAAAAAAACAAAACTACATTATAAATTGTAATTGATATGGTGCAAGATACACGTCATGTGATGTGATAATCATATAACCCACGAGGTTCATTTTATGATCTAACGCAGATAAGTACTGTAGATCCATGAGCCCCAGGTGGATTAATAAACATGCATTATTTTACAAATATTAACATTTTACTTATCACACATTACCACAAGAGGCCTCTGGTGCTCACCAGAACTACAAAGAAACCTTAATCAGTTGTACTTAAGTACATCTTTTACACCTTTTATCCCAAAGAGTGTTTTTGATGTTACAACCTGTGATTGTACTATCTAATGTGAAAAAAAAGCAAGCTCTTCCTACAGGTTTTCTAATCGCCCACTGACCTTGTACACATTCACACAAGACATCTGTATCTATAGAGCTTGCATCGCCATGTATTTAACCCTTACTTTATTCATCTATAACATCTTTACTTTTTTAAATGACTTTTTCTTCACTTTCACCCCTACGAAATATATCCATAGCCGCTTTCTTGAATCCGATTGGAGAAGATGTGTTGATACTGTCCATTGCATTGCACAACTGACTGTGTAGTTGATCGGTCACATTATTGGATAACATGAAGCCAACCAAAACATGGCTGAGACGGGGTCTCGGGTAAGATCCAGGAGTTTGGACTGGGTTGTCCACTTGCTTGCTCTGTAAGCTTTTTGTGGCTGATGTGGATTTGCAAGGACTGGCTGTACAAACACTTCTGAATCCGTTTCCGTGAATTTGAGACACCCTGTACCTCTTAATCAAGGGAACTTGAAATGTACTACAGATTAAAGTAACATGTTTAAAATGTTCTGGTTGTATACTACAACTATAATTATTAACATTCCACCCACAAGTTGTAGGAATTGAGTATCATTGTAAAGTGCAATGAGGATGTTATCATTACAGCTGGTGTGCGCTCCAAAAGCATGCAATTAAAAAGCAATAGACTATTAAGACAAAATTTGTAGTTTCAGTACTGCACAAGTGGTTATTAAAGATTGAAAGAAATGGATGGATTTGCAGGCACATATTTAATTAGTTGGATTCATCAAAGCTTATTCATCCCGCTCACTGCCAGAACCTCAATCAGAAAAGGAATTATAAAAAGCTACTGTACTCAGATTAAAAACACAAACTATCTCATCGATTGTGCCTTTTCCCAAATCCCTTCATTATTAGTTTCTTGTTCAGTGTTTAATGGCTACAATGTGACAAATGAGTACAGATAAAAGACAAGAGATGAAAAAACAGACATGAGAGGAGGAGGAGTGAAGAAAAGGGAAGTGGAGCAGAAAGGAGGCTGATAAATGAATAAACAGAATGACCCCTGATATTCTGCATGATGCATTTTGACAAAGATCTCACCAAGATTTGGCAAGAAAAATTGCACAAAGAAATTTGAGGGCCATAGGAGATTAAACATATTTGCTTTAACAGAACTGAAATTTCTGAATTTTACCAAACAACAAATAAGAAAAAGAGCACAAAGGAAGACAACTGTGTAGACCCTATGGAGAGAGGCCGCCTCTTATACAGGTAATAATTCATCATAAAAAAAAGGAAAGAAAACTACCATTATTACTTTTGTTTGATGTTTTTTCAACTTTTTACTTGAAAATAATACTTTAAAAAGTAACAAATCAATAGATAACAGTTGGTGTTGGTGCAAACAGATACATGGGGGTGAATGTTCTGATGGGGAAGTATTTTGGGTGGGATGGGACCAAACTAGGCCTCCTCTCCTAGGACCGCTCAGCAGATTTGAGGAGGTTGTCTTTGCTCCTTCTCTTGACATCCCAATTGTAAACACGTGCCATATCTGGGAGAGGAGCGGTTAAGGGAAAAAGCTGCCAAGTATTCAAGTACACTGCTACTTGAAAGAATATATTGCACTTAGATAACACTTTCACTAATGGATTCTAACAGGTGGTGAGAACAGGTGGCACTTGTGGCCTGAAGTCAAGGAGTTCTTCCTTGAAAAAAAATCTACAGATGTCAAACAAATGTTTGACCAGATTTGCAAAGGGGACAGAAAATGTCTGGCAAAAATTTTAGTCTGGGAAATTGTAGAAATATTCATAATTTGAAACTTACCCGGAATATATGGTAATTAATTTGAAATTTGGGGAAATGTTAATTTTTATGTTGTATGTGATACAATTTTATACATTTAGATTAATCATTGTTAATAAACAGGCATATTAGAATGATTCCTGAAGAATCATGTGACACTGAACATTGGTGTAAGTGATGTTCAAAATTCAGCAGAAATACGTATTTTAAAGTATGCACCTTTTTGTTCAGTGCAGAAGTAAGTCTATGGGTGAGGCTTCCATAATATTATCCACTATAGGTAAATAACAACCAGAACAACAACGGTAAATTGTTTGCACTACAAACCAGTGTTCATAATGAAGACAACAGTATAATAATATGCAATTTGCAAATGGCCACACCTCTTTTTACATAAAAAATTGGATATTACAACATAAAACCGTTATTTTAAATTGTACTACAGCACGATATTACTGTTTTGCTCTCAAATAAATGAATGCTTGATGAGGAAAGGATTTGCAAAGTTTTAAAACATTAAAATTAGTCATGTGTCCAAACGTTTGGCCAGTACAGTGGCTAGCACAACTAGCAAAAGCTGGAAAGCACATACCTCATAAATTATCAATGAAATAGTGCTAACTAAATATATAGATTTGCTAGCTAGCTACTGTGTAAACACTCTTATGTTATATTTCTATTTGATATTTCGTGTGCATGATTTAACAAATGGTCTGTGCATGAATTGGCGTGCACGTAGGGGGCGTGGCCTTAATAACCCTGCAGTATGCAGTGTGCATGTGATTAAGTAATTTTTTGTCTAAAATTTAGACCATGGAAAGTTTCCAGTCTTGAAAATTTTACAACCCTATGTCTGACTAATAATTAAAATACATCATAGTGTGCTGAGAAAGAGAATGGGATATCAATTTTGTACACAAATATTTCACTTGATTCACTCAATGACCCTAGTAACCAACACTAAACATGCATAAATATCTGCAGGGATAAATATGAACATTTCCAATCACATTATAGCTATTACTTCTTGTCCACCAAAAATAGTACTGGTGCACCTCGCAGCTGGCCTCAAATCTCAACAAAATTTATAATTGCATATTTGATAAGCAACAAAGAAAGTGTATTTATGCTCTTCACTGCTTTACACATCAAATACTGAACAAAAAGCAAATAACATTTCATGTCTTTTAGTGCATGCATACACTACTGTTCAAAAGTATGGCCAGAGTAAGCTTGTTTTTTAAAAAGATTATTATTTTTGATCAAATTAACATGTCCTTGCTAAATAAAAACAAATTTGACAAAGATTCCAGTTGATTTCAAATAACTGTTTTTCTTTTGAATGTTCTATTAATTAGCAAATAGATGGCTTTACCATCATATGAACAAAAACTATTATTATTATTATTATTATATTTTAACCTTGAAAAACAAAGACTTTGTGAGTATAAGAGACTTAGTTAACCCAATGTTTTGCAAACTATTGAATGGTAGTGTGTATATGTGACTAGCGATGGATCTGCCATTACAGTCACATTGTTAACTAGGACAGTTATTAAATTGTTAAAAATGTTAGGTAAAGAACTAATCAAATACAAGCACATCATTACGGAAAACAACAAATACAAACCTGAGTGTCTCTATAGATTTGCCATTGTTGCCAAGGATACTGACTTCAGTGGTGGTGAATTGGTCTCTAAGGAAGTCCAGGTCCTCTTCCAGAGAATCAAGATTCCGGGAAGCTGTAGCCAAGTTTTTCTCCAGCAGCGCCTGGGCCTCATCGATATCATATTCCAACATGACATTAGCCTGGTACACAAACGCAAAAACCATGGCTATAAGCTAGCTTATCATATTAACAATTAACAGACAGGCATGTAACACACACGCAAACACTTTCATCCGTTCATGAGGAGCTTAAGTTGTACTGCCCCCTACCAACCCTTTTACAACACGACTGAGCTGCACAGGAGTCAGAAAATCTATAGGGAGATACGTCAACACTATGAATACTAAAAATGTCAAAACAATGATGATAAAGGTCCCGACTCATTACATTTACATAATATGTAGCATTTCTAATTGACCAACTCGGGTGAACAAAAAAAGGAGTAGCCTGATTTTATCCATCTGTAAATGATCTGTTTCTGGAGATATATCTGGTGGTTAAGAAATTCACTATTAATATAAATGACACACCGTAGTCAACACTTACCCCAAGCCACAAACACACTTTATCTGTGGGTGGGACAGAGGCTTTGCAATAGACGTTATCGGCCAACAGAAAATGTGTCTCCATGGGGTCTGTAGTGTCCTGTGATTGAACACGCATTATTAAGAACAGGAAAACAAACAAGTAGATGGAGACAAAGTGTGAGAGGTAATCAAATTTGAACGAACACTAATTTAAAAGCCAAATTTAAGGCATTAAAGAGCACATATGGAGAAATGGGAGTATTACGACAGGCTAACCTTCTTTTTCTGCATGTGCCGTAGGATTTCTAACGTCTGTTTGATTTGTGGGATCTGGCTTTTCAACCTAACACACACAAAAAAATTGGAATTAGCAACAGCATTTACCTCATGTTTTTAATGCAGCAATAAATCCCTTTTTATTTAATCCCAACAACAAAAGGACAATGGTCGACAGTGATGCAAGGAAACTGGTAGCCAATGACACATTCTTAGTTCCTATAAGAGCATCCTTCAGCGTTAATAAAGAAACCGATAACTCTTCAGTGTAGAATAGATCATAACCAAACCTTAGTTTCTTTTGACCCAGATTGAGCTCCATATATTTGTACTTCTGATACTGTTCATCCAGCTTCCTCAGCACGGCGTCTGCTGTGTCATTGCCAGGCTGCTTCATAAATGCATCCACATCTTCCTACAGAAGCACATGTACAGTTCACGTGTTATTAACAACATCTTATGGGCTTTCTTTATGGATTAGCACATGTGAAGTACTTCGATACCGATTAATCGTGTGTTATCTATCACTAAAAGCACACTGCACCTTCAAGACATGAGCAAGCAAAGCCTGCCGCCTTATAAGGAGAAGAGCAGGGCGCTTTCTACTTCAGAAAGCCGTTAAACACCAGCACACCGCTTTCACAGATAAATATCGACAGTACGACCATAAAAATGAACTATATATCCTATTCCCACTGACCACAAATATTGCTTCGGGGATTCCGAGATGTTTTTTCTTATTTGCAGCTCCTGCATTGCCACTCTCTATGGTCGTCGCCATTTTGGAGAGACTCACGGCTCTTCCTCTTCACGCACGCGCCCGCTGCTCTTACGCACGAGCGCGGCCTGCATAATAAAAGTAACGGCATCTGTCTCTAAAGTTGAGTGACTGATGTATTTTTAGGGCCCACTGAATTTTTCAATTCATTGAATGTGTTAGAAAATGTTCTTTAAGGTCAGATTCAGTACATTTGTTATGTTTTGGAGGCTTCGAGACTTAACAAATCAACCAGCAGGTGTCAGTGTCGCCCAAACGACCCACAGAAAGAGCACGAGGCGCTGGCCGTGACGTGCGCTGCTGGTGACGAGCCAGAAGCGTGATCTCATACATTTATGGTGACATGTAAAAATAGATAAATACAAGGGCCGTTTATCGTATATTTTATCTTTTATTTATATTCAGTCAGCTATCTGTTCTGCATACTTAAACGATTCAATACAACAACAAGAGTGTTTAATTTTTCAGGCGTTAATTGCTTGAATGTAAAGGTTGTCTGTGAAGGACCTCAGTAAAAAAAAAAAGTGTATGTGAAAATTAACGTCATAAGCAGCGTGGGTATATTGTTTGTTAAAAGTTATACATTTTTATTTTATACCAGAAATAATTAGGATTTTTTGTAAAGATCAAGTTCCAATAATATATTTTGTACATTTCCAATCACAAATATATCAAAATGTACAATGTCAGATTTCAGAGTTTCACATAATTTATACATTTCAATTAAAAAAAAAGAACCCTTCTGACTAGTTTTATGGTCCAGGGTCATAAGCAAATTACTGGTTAAAAGTATCTGTAAAAGTACATTTTCTAATTTTCGAAAGAGAAAAATGAAATATTTTCATTGATAAATTTCTGAATCTCTCACCACAATAAAACTAAATAAATACAATACTTAAATGAAGTGTGTGATACTGTATGTACAAAAAATTAGCATATTGTGATAAAGTTCATTATTTTCTGTAATGTACTGATAAACATTAGACTTTCATATATTT
>JAUYWG010000401.1:0-15909 GCA_034779775.1 Enteromius afrohamiltoni | reverse complement strand
ATGTTCAGTGCTTTGCTACAATCTGTATTGTTAAAAGCGCTATATAAATAAAAGTGACTTGACTTGACTTGACTCACCTGTTCCCTCAGAACACGGAGTTCTCACCACGAAGGAGGAAGTCTGCACTTAAGGACAAAAAGCAGAGGCTATTTTGAGTTTGCACGATCAAGAGATCGTCTTTGGTTATGAACTGTTAAAAGGAGCTATTCGGAAATTGTCTAAAGTGGACTTACCCTTGATCTGGAGATCGCTCTCATCTCTTTAAAGGAACTGTTTTGTCTGCCCTGCTTCATTCATTAAATATCTTTTAACATACCTTTTGTTGTCTGGTCTCAGCCAGTGCCACAGCCCGAGTTCACTCTACCAGAGCCAGTGCCAAAGACCGAGTTCACGCTGCCAGAGCTTCAGACCAAGTATATCAAGTTCACACTGTCAAAGTCAGAGCTCAAGCATGCCGAGTTTATGTTACCAGAGCCACAGCCCAAGCATGCCGAGTTCACGCTGCAAGTGCCACAGGCTGAGCCCACGATGCCAGAGCCACAGTCCACGATGTATAGGGTCCAGCAGCAGTCGAGAGCTGCCCATGAATCACCAAAGCCGAGAGCTGCCTGTGAGTCACCACAGCCAAGCGCTGCCCATGAGTCACCACAGCCGAGAGCTGCCCATGAATCACTACAGCCTAAGGCCCCTGATCCGCCAGGGTCTACAGAGTCCCCTGATCCATGGCCTCCTAAGGCTCCAGATCCACCATGGCCTGCCAAGGTGGCTCCATCCATGAGAGCGGGTCAGGTCTTTTATGCCGTACTGGAGGCAGTCTGTGATGGGGCCTCGCATGGACTCCCACCCCCCCTTCTCATTCTATGGAGGATGTTTTGAGGTGCGAAGACGCACCCTCCGAGAGGGGGAGGTAGTGTCACACAGTCACAGCCTACTGATCCCAGCTCAGCCGTCTTCACACTCCTAGTGACCTAATTAGGAACTGATGATACCTGGGTTCAATGAAGCTCCCTGCATAAAAGCTGAGAACATCAGAGTGAAGATGGCTGAGCTCAAGGTAACATACCTTTCACTTACCTTTAACTTTCACAAAGGATCTTCATGGATGTCATGATATGTTGACTTTGTTCAAGTTTCAGTATCTACCGTTTCTGCTCACCTATTGTTTGGGAAATCTATGTTCTCTAAAAGAACTGTGAACTTCACGGACCTGAATGCTCATCTACTTACCTCTTCACTCACTAAAAGGACTGTTCCTAGAAAGGAGAGCGATCCAGGGATTAACAACGTGTTGGAAACACTGGAGTAAGACCCCTCTTGATACTTACCTCAAATCACTCACCTGTTGCACTCACCTGTTTCATCAGAACACAGAGTTCTCACCACGACGGAGGAAGTCTGCACCTAACAACAAAAAGCAGAGGGTATTTTGAGTTTGCACAATCAAGAGATCGTCTTTGGTTATGATCTGTTGAAAGGGGCTATTCGGAGATCGTCTAAAGTGGACTTAACCTTGAAAGAGCGATCTGGAGATCACTCTCATCTCTTACCTTCTGTTGTCTGGTCTCCTCCATGCCTGGGCGTTACATTTAAAAAGTTGTAAATGTAAAAAATGTATCTTGTTTTAATTTTGTTTTGAAGATGGAAGTTGTAATTTGTAACAGCGCCGGCAGATCATTTGATTTTTCTCTTATTAAAGTGGAAAAAGCTTACAATACTTGCTCAATAATAAGACATTATTCAAAATCATTCTAAGTATTTATTTTATTTGTGTACATTCACAATAAAAACAGCTGTGTATTTGTAAACAAAGGAAACTATTGGATGCTGCTTTCTAAAGAGTGAATCAAAGAAATAATAGTTTACTTTTTAAATTTTTTCTTTAGTTTTGTTAATTTATTATTTGTTTAAAAATATATTTCGCATATGGGTGTATTTAGGCAGTTGTTTTTCTCTGTTTGCCCAAGCTCTGTGCTTGAGTGATGTGAATCCTCACGTTATGATGTTTTTGCTGCTTTGAGCTTGTGATGATTCTCTTTCATGGGATGATGTCATCACCCACAAAATGTTATTTCACCATTTATAAATTCAAAATGGGCATTTTCAAAATGGTATAATGATATGTGGGGTATTTTGAGCTGAAACTAACAAGACTCATTTTTGGGGGGCACATTTTATGCCCACCAAAGTGTTACCATATTTGTATAGAGTATAGAGTATAGGATTTCAGCTGAGTTTAATTATGCTTTTTTGCTGTTGTTAAGTTTAACAAACAGTTTACTGCTCAAATGATACAGATTTCCTCTAATTTCAAAACAATTATTGAACAAACAAACAGTCAAAAAAGGATAGACTGACCAAAAATAAATAAACAATACAAAATCATGTCAAGGTGGAGCACCTCCTTCATTAACACTTCAACTGTGTAATTTTCCCAAAGAGGTTTAGTACCTTTCATCGCTATAAATATCACAAATTTCTTTCTGTTCAGCTTATTACAATACCATACTGGTTACATCGCTGAATAGCATAAATCCAATGGGTGGATGGAGCCATTATTTGCACTCATGCAAGTAGTAATGACCATCATTACTTTTACCAGAGCTAATGAAACTGCCTGTTCTCTGCAAGGACAGGCTGTATACCCTCAGTTATGGAAAGATGGAGACATCATAATTGGAGGTGTTTTCTCCTTCCATAGTAGCTGGGAGATCAGACAAATAACATATTCTACTACACCACCTCCTCTGAACTGCATCAGGTAGGTAACATAGCTTCAGTAGTACTTGTTAGAGTATGATTTTTAACATTTACATTTATGTAATGATTAATTTGAATATATATATATATTTTTTTTTCAATCAAGTCTTAATTATAGAGACTTCCAGTATGTGCAGTCCATGCTCTTCGCTGTGGAGGAAATCAATAACAGTTCCACCTTGCTACCCGGGGTCTCATTAGGCTACAGGATCTATGACACATGTGGTTCAATGGCAATGGCTGTTAGAGTGACCATGGCTCTTGCTAATGGACATGAAAACACTTCCTCAGCTGGTCGTTGCACAAAGCATGCATATGTGCAAACCATACTGGGAGACACAACCTCATCAGCGTGCATGGCAATGGCAAAAGCTATTGGACCATTCAAACTTCCAATGGTATTGATTATTATTTTTTTGAAAAATAGTTTCAATGTGACTTTACAGTCAAGTTATTTACGAACATATGATTGTAAAATAATTATAATAATTAATATAATAGGCCATTCATGATTTCTTAATATAAGATAAAACACTATTTAATTGTCTCTTAGATCAGCCATTATGCCACCTGTGAGTGTCTCAGTGACAAAACCAAATATCCCTCATTTCTTCGAACCATTACGAGCGATTACTACCAGAGCAGAGCACTGGCAGAACTGGTTAGACATTTTGGCTGGACTTGGGTGGGAGCCATAAGAACAGATGATGATTATGGTAATAATGGGATGGCCACTTTCACGAAGATGGCAGAACAGATGGGTATCTGTTTGGAATATTCCCTCCCGTTTTTCAGAACCTACCCTGAAGATAAAGTAATAAGGATAATTGAGCAGATCAAAAGCTCTACTTCACGAGTGATTGTGGGATTTCTTGTGCACTGGGACTTGGAGGTTCTGCTGCATAAATTTGTTGAATATAATATTACTGGATACCAGTGGGTAGGCACAGAGGGTTGGATCTCTGATTCAGTCATTGCCAGTATGGATAAGCATCATATTCTGCAGGGAGCAGTTGGTTTGGCTATACCCAAAACACAAGTGACAGGTCTAAAAGAATTTATTCTAGACATCAAACCACTTAAGTCCTCAGGAAGTGCAATTTTTACTGAGCTCTGGGAAGAACTGTTTCAGTGTAAATACTCGACAGAGAATGATTCAGTGTTCACAACTTCATGTACAGGCAAGGAGGAACTGTCTCAGATGCAAAACACTTTCACAGATATGTCCCTCATGCCAATCTTCAGCAATGTGTACAAAGGAGTATATGCTGTTGCTCATACACTTCATAATCTTCTGGGCTGCGAGAAAACATGTGCCTCAAAGAAACAGCTTGATCCTTTAACAGTGGGTAAATGCTAGGTTTAGAATGATTTTTAAAAAAATTGGTCAATGACTGGCTAACATAAAAAAAAAAAATGTGTCTCTCTTTTTTTCCCTTTTTTTCAGTTTCTGACACACCTGCGACAGGTGCGTTTCAAAACCAAGGATGGTGAGGAGGTTTACTTTGATGAGAATGGTGAGGCAGTAGCAAAATATGAAGTAATAAATTGGCAACCAAGTAAAAATAAACATGATGAATTTGTCACTGTTGGGCTTTATGATGCCTCTCTTCCTGTGAAAGATCGTTTGGTAGTGAACATGGATTTAATTGTATGGCCAAATAATGTAACAATGGTAAGGATAAAATACCTTTTCTTTTACTGCAAAGAAAAAATAAATCAATAAAATAACTTATAATAGTAATAATAAATAAAAATAAATAAAACTATGATCATGAACTTCATCATTGTATACTGTAGATACAGTAATATGTTCAACAGTGTATAAAGTAAAAATGTTTGTCACAGGTACCGATGTCTGTGTGTAGTGAGAGATGCCACCCTGGCACTAGGAAGGCTGTAAAGAAAGGAAAACCAATATGTTGTTATGATTGCATTCCATGCACAGAGGGAGAGATCAGTAACACTACAGGTAAAATACATGTATGCACGGATAGTAAGTAAATAAACAAATGAATAAACTGAGTAAATATAGCTATGCAGCTACAACTAGACTAAGCTGCATGTTTAATGTAAGCATTTCACATTAAACATGTCACATTTGTCAATTAATATTATTATTACTGTATTTATTGGACTTCATACAGATTCTGTAACATGCCTGCGGTGCCATCAAGACTTCTGGTCAAATCTGCAAAAGGATGGATGTGTTGAGAAGGAGACAGAATTTTTGTCTTTTGAGGAAATCATGGGAATCTTGCTTGCAACAATTTCTATTGTTGGTGCATTTATTACAATGATAATTGCTCTCATATTCTTCAAATATAAAAACACCCCAATAGTGAAAGCCAACAACTCCGAACTGAGCTTCCTGCTTCTGTTTTCACTGATGCTGTGTTTTCTCTGTTCACTTACTTTCATCGGTCGGCCCACTGAGTGGTCCTGTATGTTGCGTCACACAGCATTTGGGATCACTTTTGTCCTCTGTATCTCCTGTGTTCTGGGGAAAACATTTGTAGTTTTAATGGCTTTCAGGGCTACGCTTCCAGGAAGTAATGTCATGAAATGGTTTGGGCCTCCTCAACAGAGACTCAGTGTTCTTGTCTTTACTCTTATACAAGTGCTTATTTGCGTGCTTTGGTTAAAAATATCTCCACCCTTTCCCTTTAAAAATCTAAATTACTTTAAGGAAAAGATCATTTTAGAGTGTGATGTAGGTTCATCTATAGGTTTCTGGGCTGTTTTGGGTTATATAGGAGTCCTTGCTCTTTTGTGTTTCATTTTGGCTTTCCTTGCTCGTAAATTGCCTGATAAATTCAATGAGGCCAAATTCATCACATTCAGTATGCTCATATTCTGTGCTGTGTGGATTGCATTTATTCCAGCTTATGTCAGCTCTCCTGGAAAGTTTACAGTGGCAGTAGAGATATTTGCTATTTTAGCCTCAAGTTTTGGTTTACTTTTCTGCATTTTTGCTCCAAAATGCTATGTGATTTTACTTAAACCAGAGAAAAATTCCAAAAAGCACATGATGGGCAAAATGGCATCAAACTAAGACAACCGACTAACATCTGTAAATTACTTTAAGAATATCCTTTATTGCAATTTTATAAATATGGTAAAGTATGAATAAATAAAATTCAAACTTGAAATGTCTTAAATATAACATGCATCAGAAACACATCAGTTACAATGGATGTTTAATTATATCATTATGTAAATAAAAATAAATTGCATTTCATGAGTAACTGACCCCTTTGTTGGCAATCACAAGAGGTCAGATGTTTCTTGTAGTTAGCCACCAGGTTTTCCACATCTCAGGAGGGATTTTGTCCTACTCCTCTTTGCAGATCCTCTGCAGATCTATTCCCTGACATCCTTGGACAGCTCTTTGGTCTTGGTCACGATGGAGAGTTTGGAGTCTGATTGATTGATTCTTTTCTACTGGTAACAAACTGAGATTAGGAGCACTCCCTTTAATAAAGTGCTCTATTTTCAGTTTGTGAATTGTTTAAAAGACCCTAGTGAAAAATAAATATACTTAAATGTATTTGAATTACATTTATATACATATATACATATTTCTGCTCAGTATACTACAAATACATTTTCATGTTTATGTACTTAATAACATGCCATGCAATTGTACTTTTAATATACTAAACTGGTATACTTAAAGTCTGCTGAATTGGAACAACTAATGTGCTTAATGCACTTTAATTGTGTTAAAAGTTATCTGTCCATAAAAAATGTTAATTGATTTGAAATATGCTGATTATGAAATTAATATATTATATTGCTTTTTTAATAGGGGACACGTGGGAGCCAGAAATCTTGCTGATTGATAGGGGATCAAATACTTATTTTACTAAATAAAATGCAAATAATTGTATAACTTTTTGTTGTTGTCATTTATTTATTTTTATTTTTTTTGTGTCAGTGTTAGAATAAACCTACCAAAAAATAAATAAACTGATTTTTTTATCAATTTTTTTTTCCTCGCTGTATTTATTTATTTATTTATTGCTGGGGCTGGGGCAAATGTGAAGCTGACTGAATACAACAGTTCAGAAGAAGTTAATATTGTGTTAATATTTTTGTTATAAAGTTGCCACACCCTTAATTATGCAGAACATTAAGGCTTAATATACTTTAAACAGTTGAGTTATAAAAAAGAATCACCCCCCTCACAGTTGTCATGAAGGGCAGAATTAGTTGCATAGACCAAAACCACTGTTTGTGGTTAAAAGGTTTTGTATAATTTTTTTCCTGCTGTAAAGTTCATTTTAACATGGGTAGTCTATGGGACTGACTTCCTTTTGGTGCCAGCCTCTAGCAACCAGTCAATGAATTGCAGTCACTACAATTGGTTTCACAAGAAAGACATAGAGGTTGCCACTTGGTTGAACCACTGGTCACACGCTTGTTTAACTTGAAGCGTGTCATCACCATCAGACCAGTTGGTGTATGACATCAAAAGTACTGCAAAAGCAGTAAAAAAATTCTTCTCTCTTTAGCTCTTACTTTGATGTCACACTGATCCATCTGACTATGATGATCTGCTTTAATCAAACAAGGATTCAGTGGACCATTCAACCATTACTTCACTCCTAAATGAAACAGCTGTTTGAACAAATTAAATAAATCAATAAATGACTTGATGACGGATGGAGCCCCCCCAAGGGGGAAACGTGATTTCTATTGAAGGGAATGCAGGCATGATTTCTTCCACAGGGGAACCACTGGAATGCAGCGTTACAGCTGCGGAAACCATGGTACAAATGCTTCAACGTAATCAAACACACCTGATCCAGCTAATCAAGGGCTATAGCGGAAATCACCCCCTATGCCCTATACCCCCTATATTTGAGTGGACAGTCATTTTAAGTGGTGTCCATAGCGGACATTCTCGAGTGCACTCATTCAATAACACAATGCAGCGCAAAAATGAGTGTACAACTGATGTAGACTCAAAAGCTACAGAATCCCCATAATGCAGTGTAAGTGTTGTGCGCCAAATTAATTCCTGCGTTTTGCCAGAAGATGGTGCCCGCAGCTAAAACATGCATACATTCACTTTACAAAACACTCGTGCATGGCATAAGACACTTTAATGAGAATATACACAAATAAAATTGTACATTGATTATTAAATTGTTTACATTTGTTTTATACATAATTTCCTTATAAATATACATAACATACATCACCAACCCGTGATTTTCCAAAGATCCTTAAGTCACTGATTACCATGACCAGGTGTGTTTGCTTAGGGTTAGAGCTAAACTCTGCAGAGAGGTGGACCTGCAGGGTAAGATCTGAGAGACCCTTGAGTATCATATCAATGAATAAATAATTCCATAGTGATAATAATAAAATTAATTAAATTATTAAAGGTATAGTTCACCCACCCAAAAATGACTCACCATCACAAATTAATTAATTGCCACACTATTTAATTAATTACATTAAACATTTAATTGCTTACCTGCCCTCTTTAATTATTTATTTATTTCTGTACTGTATGGAGAGCAGATTTGATCTAAATTAATTTACACAGCAGTCACCTTTGAAAATTCTCTCATTGATCACAGAGAAAGGAACGCATCTTACAGTGGAGTTATTAATTTTGATATTTCATTGCAGTTTAATTCCTAGTATGAACTTGTTTATGTAAAAACATTTTTTTCATTTGCTATGCATCAAGTTGTTCTATCAGCACACAAATCCAAATGTGGGAATTTTTGCAAAAACAATCAAGCAAGCAAATAAATGCATACATACATGCATACAGACTAAATAAATAAATGAAAGAAAGTACAATAAATGTAAAAAATCCAGAAGAAATGGTAGTGACTACAAAAGCTAAATAATTTACATAAATTATGATTGGTACTTTAAGTCCCCTGAGAGAACTGATGCCGTGAATTGTTTGGGTTCTCACACTGTATAAATGCAGTGGTCCACAACAGGTAGAAATCAAATCTGCCATGCTGATACTTCAGCTGCTTTTGATGGTCCTGATAGCCCAGGCAGAAAAGCCTGAATGCACACCACTGGGGCACAAGGTGCTGCCTGAAATGGAGGAAGAGGGAGACCTGATAATGGGGGGTGTATTTTCCTTCCGCACCGGACAAGATGGCTACACAGATTCCTTTACAAAAATGCCAGAAATACGACCATGCAAAGAGTATGTATGTGTTAGTACCATGGTTTCATTCTCTCTCTCTCTCTCTCTCTTTCTCTTTTTTTACATCTATAAACTGCCTAATGACTAAAATTTTCTAAAGTTTCAGTTTCAGGGAATTCAAGTTTGCTTACACAATGATGTTTGCAATAAATGAAATTAACAGGGACTCCAAAATTCTCCCTGGAATTAAACTTGGCTTCAAGATTTACAATGATTGTGGATCCACAGACATACTAAGAGCTGTAATGACATTAGTCAATGGTCTAGATCAGTCAGAAGCAGGAGCAAACTGCACTAAACCTCCAACAGTCCAAGCCGTAATTGGACATTCTGGATCAACACCCACCATGAGCTTTGCAAAGATTGTTGGAAGATTTCATATACCAGTGGTGAGCTGTTTTATCTTTATTAATTTGTTATGTGTAGTTAAAATGTAAAGTTTCCATGTGGAAATTTCAAACAAGAACACTAATTCAATACAACTAAAAGTACTTTCATGCATATTTTGACAAATATTGTCATGCTTATCTTTTCACAACTTCTGTCTTTACAGATCAGTCATTTTGCAACATGTGCTTGTTTGAGCAACAGAAAAGAGTACCCTTCCTTTTTCCGAACTATTCCCAGTGATTACTATCAAAGCAGAGCGCTAGCCCAGCTGGTCAAACATTTTGGCTGGATGTGGGTGGGGGCATTAAGCAATAAAAATGATTATGGGATAAATGGAATAACTACATTTATTAAGGCTGCTAATGAGGAAGGAGTGTGTATTGAATACTCAGAAGCCTTTGAAAGTACCAGTCCATACCAGGAAATAATTAGAATTGTGGATATTATCAAAACCTCCACTTCTAAGGTAATAATGGCTTTCATGTCACACAGAGAGATTAAGATACTGGTGGATGAGTTATACAGGCAAAATATTACAGGACTGCAGTGGATCGGAAGTGATGCCTGGATCACAGATGACTCTCTAGCAGATATCAGCGGTCATACTTTGCTCATTGGATCCATAGGGTTTACTGTCCGCAATGCTCAAATACCTGGACTAGACCTTTTTTTAAAGGAAGTGAACCCCTCTCAATTTCCTAACAGCATATTTCTCAAAGACTTTTGGGAGCATGTCTTTGACTGTTCTTTGAATCCGAGTGAAACGAGAAAGACATGTAATGGCTCTGAGAATTTGAGGGATGTGCAGAACTCTTTCACTGACTTGACTGACTTAAGGTTCTCAAACAATATATATAAAGCGGTTTATGCAGTAGCTAATGCAATTAATAATCTTCTTCTGTGTAACCAAAACAAAAGCTTCAATTCTAATCCCAACTGTCTAAAACTTGTCGAAATAAAGCCTTGGCAGGTGAGACCAGATGTAAAATGCACACATACTTCAATCTGTTAGCCTGAAGAAACTAACTTTTTTTTAATTATTATTATTATTTGTTTTATTTGCATGCTGAAGGTCTTAAATTCCTTGCAGTTGATAAATTTCACCACATCTGGGGGTGAAAATGTATATTTTGATAACAACGGAGACTCACCAGCAAGATATGAGCTGATTAATCTTCAAAGTGTTAACAGAGGCAAAATGAAGGTGGAAACTATTGGCTATTATGATGCCTCTTTGCCTAAAGGTCAACGGTTCTCCATGAATGATGTTGAGGTAGTCTGGACAGAAGGAAGACATCTGGTAGAGCTTATATGGGTTTTTAAATACACACACACGTTTATTTCTGTAAATTGTGGGGACTTGATATGATTAAACAATATTATCTATCCCATAACACAACCCTAAACCCACCCCTTACAGAAAATATCATTTCACTTTTAGATAAACTGAATTTAATATATATTTATTTATTTGTAGCACAAACAAGTACATGCAGAAACATTAAACATTTTTGTTTTCTTGTATCCCTCTTGAAGTAAACATAGTTTTTGTGTGCTTGTATTGGAATTATGCAGGTACCCGTGTCCAAATGCAGTGAGAGCTGTCCTCCAGGCACAAGGAAAGCTGTACAGAAAGGAAAACCTGTCTGCTGTTATGATTGTATACTATGCCCCCCAGGAGAGATCAGTAACAACGCAGGTACATAACCATTACAAAGCAATAAACAAAATGTCTGTTATAATACAAATATTTGAAGATCTGTTTGTCACATAAGTGAAAACAATGCTTGATTAGAGATTTAAATTGAATGAATTATTATTTTCATTTAATTTTCTTCTTTCTAGACTCCATTAATTGCCTCAAATGCCCTGTTACTCAGTGGTCAAATACAAGAGGAGATGCCTGCATCCCAAAAGAAATCGAATTCTTCTCATATGATGAAGTAATGGGGATAATTTTGGCATTGTTTTCTTTAGTAGGGGTATTTTTCACAACAGTAATCATGCTCGTTTTCTACATGTACAGAAACACACCTATAGTTAGAGCCAACAACTCAGAGCTGAGCTTCCTGTTGCTCTTCTCATTGACTCTGTGTTTTCTCTGTTCACTTACTTTCATCGGTCGGCCCACTGAGTGGTCCTGTATGTTGCGTCACACAGCGTTTGGGATCACTTTTGTCCTCTGTATCTCCTGTGTTCTCGGGAAAACAATAGTGGTATTAATGGCCTTCAGGGCTACGCTTCCAGGAAGTAATGTGATGAAATGGTTTGGGCCCTTGCAGCAAAAACTCTGTGTTCTTACCTTTGCACTTATACAGGTGCTTATATGTGCATTTTGGTTAATATTTTCTCCACCATTTCCATATATGAATATGGATCTTTATCAGGAAAAAATTATTTTAGAATGTAGTTTAGGTTCAGCTATTGGATTCTGGACTGTTCTTGGTTATATAGGTCTGCTGGCTGTCCTTTGCTTTGTTTTAGCTTTTCTGGCGCGGAAACTGCCAGACAACTTCAATGAAGCTAAATTCATCACATTCAGTATGCTCATATTCTGTGCTGTATGGATCACATTTATCCCAGCTTATGTCAGTTCTCCTGGAAAATTTATTGTTGCTGTGGAAATATTTGCCATTTTGGGATCTAGCTTTGGTTTGCTGTTCTGTATTTTCCTGCCAAAATGCTATGTCATTTTACTGAGACCTGAAATGAACACTAAAAAGCATGTTACGGCAAAGATCTCAAATGATACCCATTAATAGTTATTAAAATGTAAAGAAATGGACATTAGAAGACAACAATATTTGAGATAATACATGTTTTGTATTGCTATTCTTATAATATGCTGAAAATAAACATAAGTAAGCTGTTAAAATGTGATTGGGAAGTTATTTCTGCAGTTATGTCATGCTGCCCCCTAAAGCTGAGCCGCAAGCAGTGCCTTAAAATAGCAGTGTTCCTTTTTTACTTTCAACCTTACTTCCATATAAACTACAATGAAAAGGTTTTCTTGAGTTTATTACTCTCATATCTCACAAGGCACTTATTTTTAAGATATATTGTCATATATTATATATTCAAAGGATTACTCTAGTGCCAGGAAATCTGAGCTTGATGAAGAATTTACAGATGACTGGTGGGTTATTGTTTTTAATAAAATGTACACAAGCACATTTTAAAATACTGCAAACATTTCATTGTGCCAAAGCACTTTCTTTCTTTCGTTCTTTAACTATTGGAATAATATTCTGACAATTTGTCCAAATAAATTAGTCAAGGTCAGCGTCTGCCCCTTTACTGCAGTCTTTGTTTGTGTAGGTTGTTGCTAAATAAATTATTGCATGAATGCTTGTAATATGAATATATTTGAAAGACATAAGAAGCAGTTTTAGCTGCTTTATCGCCCCCTAATGGAGGCTGCAATGCTGCTGCACCACCACCACTACTAGTACTACTAATTTTACTATATATACTAATTTTACTATTATTTATATATATAAAGGTTATTTTATATGGTAACCTCAACAATGAACATTTAAGACCCATCATAATCATAAAGGAGTAATAGTAAAGTGATATAGAAATGATCAGCATGTGTCTGATCATCCTTGGCTACTGGGCCAAATCACTTTCAAAACACTTTTATACTGTATAAATATACTGTATGAGCATATCGCATGGTATGTTTAAAATATTCATATTCACATAATATGTATTATGTGTGAAAAAAAAAAAAAGTGTGGCAATAAAAAATTTAAATAGTATTATTTTTGTATTACTTTGTAGTTAGAGAACTTTACCATGGTATTAAATGCAGCATGTTGAGTCTACCCAACTGTCAATATTGACAGTCCAAACAGATAATGTGTCAGGGGAACTAACTAAATAAAATAAAATAAAATGAATGAATGAATGTATTGTTAAACACAATGACCAGAGACACATTTACGATCCGATCCTTATTATCACAATGTAAGAATCATGAAATATTGTGCCATAAAATATCAATATTCTATGCAAAATAAAATAAAATACAAAAATAGCATATTATGAACACAACACATAGCTACATAGATACCTGAAAGGGATATTATTAAGTGAAGATCCTATATACATGTATTGTCAAAAGCGCTATATAAATAAAAGTGATTGATTGATTGATCGATTGATTGATTTGTTTATTTATTTATTGTCATGTTGACTTTGATGTAATTAGGATGTGGTTTTGGTTACATTTTATGTGTGTTTAAACCAAGGTTATTATAGTTAATGACAACAAACAAAAAAAACAAAACTAGAATTAAAAAAGCATTTTCGTTAACTGAAATAAAAATAAAAACGAGAGTTAAAAAAAAGAAAAAAAACTAACTGAAACTGTTTTGTGTGTATACAAAACTAACTTAAACAAACTAATATTATAGCAAAAACGTCATTCGTTTTTGTCTTTGTAATAAGCCTTTTGGGTTGAATTAAAATCTATTTACTTCACGCTGCCAGTTTTTGACCCAAGTGTTTGACCCTAAAGGCACCACATAATCTGTGACGTCACGTGTCCACAGTCTTTCCGCAACGTCGTCGGCTAGCGTGATGGCGGTAGAGTCCTATTTGGGATTTCTTTGATTATGAGTCCTAGGACTGGGCGATATATATATCGAACAATATATTATGCACATCTCCTCAGTAAAGCTGGTTCTCTGATTAAAATCTGCCCCAAAAAAGCAACAAACCTCAATGCGTCTTTGGTCGCGCTCTTGTTTTCTCCAGCGTGCACACACCTCTCTCTGCGTCTGTTCTGTTCAGTGAGCGGCTGAGAGGAGGAGAGCTTTTGGTTAAAATAGATATTATGTTACTTCTAACTCGATTTTGCATGCAAATATAGCCAAAATCACAGCATTGCCACTGTCTATATATGTGTATTTGGCTTCATCAGACAACGGCTTGATTATAAATCAAGATTAATCCAGATTAACATTTTAGATAAAATAGAGCTAGTTTAGAAGGCCTAATAATGGGGTGCATTTCAGTCACTATTTAATATTCATGTATATTTAATATTAGTTTTTTCTGACAGCAGAAACCATTAAATATATCAGTGAAAATTGTTATATTATAGTTTTTATTATACATATATTATATTATACTTATATTCTGGTGATTTTGATTCATGCATCTGACAAATATCTTAATTTACAAAAAAAAAAAAGAAAACTTACACTGTAACTAACAAAAACTAAGCAATTTCAAAATATAAAAACTAATAAAAACTTTCAAATCTGCCTCTTAAAACTAATTAAAACTAACTGAATTTGAAAAGAAAAAGTCAAAACGAAATAAAAACTAAAACAAAAAAAAAAATCCAAAACTATTATAACCTTGGTTTAAACCACTTCCAAAATTTTTATACTGGATTTAGACACGAAGATAAGCACAATTCTATTTGAAACCTAGTTTATTTAGTTTGTTGTTTTCTCATTATCAGCTGAAATTAAGCAAATGCCAAGAAACGCCCTTAGAAAATCCCAAAATACCAAGAAACACCCACAACATGAAATTCAGTGGATTAGAATCCAGCTGTTATATAAGACAGCACTAGATGTTTGCAGCCAGTTAAGGGTTTAGAATGGGGTTCTTACACACATGGCTTCTGTTCACACTAGTGAGAGCAGCTGATCCTCCGTGCAAGTTATGGGGGTCTCCTGACATCCCTCAGCTTAGAAGACATGGTGATGTAACAATTGGGGGCATCTTCTCATTTCACAATAGCTGGGAGGAAATGATGCCCACATTCACTTCTAAACCAGAGCGGGCAAAATGCAAGAGGTGAGTGGCTAAGGAGACCTGTCTTACCTTTTGGATTTTCATTGTCATTTGATATTTTAAATTTGATTTCATTTAATTTTTAGTTTGAGCTTCAGAGAATTTCAAAATGCACAGACAATGGTATTTGCCATTGAAGAAATCAACAACAGGGCTGATATTCTTCCTGGTCTCAGTTTGGGTTACAAAATCTATGATTCGTGTGGATCCATAGAAATGGCTCTTAGAGCCTCCCTGTCATTAGTTAATGGAGACGATGCTTCTCAGTTATCCTGTCAAAGACCTAACACAATCCAAGCTATCATTGCAGAAACATCCTCTACTCCAACTATTGCCATTTCTGCCTCTGTTGGACCCCTGCATTTACCTGTGGTAAGTTTCTGCATCTTCAGTCAATCAATCAATAAATCACCTGTATTTATATAGTGCTTTTAACAATACATATTGTGTCACAGCACTGAACAGTATCAAATTCTGAGAATAGAGTATCGGTAATGTGTAATGACAAGATTAAACACTCAATTTTCATTTCATTATTGAATGCAGGGGCATTGCTATCTACATCAGCTCAGTCTCATTAGGATCTTTGTAATCAAATGATAATTAAAGAGAGTGTGTGTCATCTTTACTGTAATTGTTTCTTGCTAATAGAGCACAACTTTCTTTTTTTTTCGTCTTGGTGAAAAATGCAGATCAGTCATTTTGCAACTTGTGCCTGTCTTAGTGACAGAAAAAAACACCCTTCCTTCTTCAGG
>JAUYWG010000400.1:0-15915 GCA_034779775.1 Enteromius afrohamiltoni | reverse complement strand
TCACACAATTCACTCCTTATTCACACAATTCATTCCTTATTCACTCCTGATTCACACAATTCACTCCTTATTCACACAATTCATTCCTTATTGAGCCAATCACACGATTCACTCCTTATTCCCCCCGATTCACACATTTCACTCCTTAATCACTCCTGATTCACACAATTAATTCCTGATTCACTTCTGATTCACACAATTCACTCCTTATTCACACAATTCATTCCTTATTCACTCCTGATTCACACAATTCACTCCTTATTCACACAATTCATTCCTGATTCACTTCTGATTCACACATTTCAGTCCTTAATCACTCCTGATTCACACAATTAATTTCTTATTAACTCCTGATTCACACAATTCACTCATTATTCACATAATTAATTCCTTATTCACTCCTGATTCACACAATTCACTCCTTATTAACTCCTGATTCACACAATTCACTCCTTATTAACTCCTGATTCACACAATTCACTCCTTATTCACTCCTGATTCACACAATTCATTCTTTATTCACTCCTGATTCACACAATTCATTCCTTATTCACTCCTGATTCACACAATTCATTCTTTATTCACTCCTGATTCAAACAATTTACTCCTTATTCACTCCTGATTCACACAATTCGCTCCTTATTCACACAATTCATTCCTTATTCACTCCTGATTCACACAATTCAGTCCTTAATCACTCCTGATTCACACAATTCGCTCCTTATTCACACAATTCATTCCTTATTCACTCCTGATTCACACAATTCAGTCCTTAATCACTCCTGATTCACACAATTAATTCCTGATTCACTTCTGATTCACACAATTCACTCCTGATTCACACAATTAATTCCTGATTCACTTCTGATTCACACAATTCACTTCTTAATCACTCCTGATTCACACAATTAATTCCTTATTAATTCCTGATTCACTCCTTATTCATACAATTCACTCCTTATTCACCCCCGATTCACACAATTCACTCCTTAATCACTCCTGATTCACACAATTAATTCCTGATTCACACAATTCACTCCTTATTCACACAATTCATTCCTTATTCACTCCTGATTCACACAATTCATTCCTGATTCACACAATTCACTCCTTAATCACTCCTGATTCACACAATTAATTCCTTATTAACTCCTGATTCACACAATTCACTCATTATTCACAAAATTAATTCCTTATTCACTCCTGATTCACACAATTTATTCTTTATTCACTCCCGATTCACACAATTCATTCTTTATTCACTCCAGATTCACACAATTCATTTTTTATTCACTCCCGATTCACACAATTCACTCCTTATTCACATAATTCCTTATTCACTCCTGATTCAAACAATTAATTCTTTATTCACTCCTTATTCACATAATTCCTTATTCACTCCTGATTCACACAATTCACTCATTCACTCCTGATTCACACAATTAATTCCTTATTCACTCCCGATTCACACAATTCACTCCCGATTCACATGATTCATCACACACCGTGAGCCGAACATGAAGCGTCTCAGTAAATCAGAACAGTGAGGGCTCATGGGTAATCACACAGCATCATCAATACTCTCGTATTCAGATTAATAATGTTTTACATAAATGTCTCTCTACAGCTCTGTTCCAAAACCCAGTGAGCTCAATGATCTGATAGATCTTAAATGATCTGAAAAGAATTTTACTGTGTTTATTGCTATAACTGTTCCATGGATAGTCATACAGGAAAAAGGGAAAAATTTAAAATCATTGATACATATATATATACACATATATATATATGAAAAGTATTTAAATATTTATTCATGTATTTATTTATAACTTTAAATGTGACTTATGTGCTCCAGGGTCACTTGTGTATGATATAAACACACAGTTTTAACTCTTTGATGCTGGAATTATTACATCCCAAAGGATGATGTTTTGATTCTGCAAAGATCTTGTATAAAAGCGAGTCATTCTCTCTGAGCTCACTGAGTTCAGGAGCAGAGAGCGTGTGATTGGCTGTGTGATTGGCTGAGCCCGGCTGTGATTGGCTGATTAGACTCACGGCGAGAGGATCGGCGGAGAAAGCGGCCACACTATTCCTCATCTCGTTCTCGCTGCCACGCAGAGGAATCAGAGACACGTTACCGAAGCGAGCATCCAGCGGCGCAGAGCGGCTTGCCGAACGAGATTTCAACCACTCCGCAGGCCAAACACGACCTCCGTTCTGAGAGAGAGAGAGAGAGGAGAATATGTATATATCGTACCATTTTTTGTCTCCTCATTTACTATGGTGATACTATATCATCAAACACAAATCTCATGCCAATAATGCAACTTGAACTGGAAACAGAGAGAGAGAGAAAGATGTAAATACATGCAGCATATCTTATCCATCAGGCTTTTATGGCTCATATAGAGATGGTAAGAATATGGAGGGAAAAACAGCTCAATGTTATTAAGAGACTCAAACAGAGCAAACATATATCATTTGGTGCAGTTGCTGATATTTCTATGATGAAATTCTGCTGCTTGTGATGTGAGATCTTTAAAACAGCAGATACTGACATAAAGAGATATAAAAAAAAAAATATCAGTCATCGCTCTCAGGGTTATTATAGTTTACGTAACAAAAAAATCAGTTACTAGGAATTAGATAAACATTAACCAAAATAAATACAATCACATTTTAAAAAGGCAAATTTAGACAATGTAGAATTAAAAAAGTTTCAAATTAAAAAAAAATAATAATAAAATCAAATAATAAAACCGTTGAAATCATTTCTAACATAAAAACTACCTAGACATAAAAAAAATACTAAATTGTCAATAAACGCAATAAAAACACTAAAACGTTTACATTAAAATAAAAACAAATATATATATATATATATACAAACATATTTTTAAAAAAATTTAACGATATATATATTTTTAAATGGTATTAAAAAAAACTAAATCTCAGTAAGATTAGGTTGAATTCCTTCAAACATATAATGATTGCCTTTAACAGCAGAGTTTGAGCATTTAGAGGACATGCACCAAATATACAGTAGTGTTATATAGACTGACCTGTATGCTCATGAAGGTAATGAACCATTCCCTCATTTCATTCTGTGTGTCACAGCAGAGATACCTGAGAGACAAACCACAAACACACACAGACTTCGGTTACACTCCTTTAGAGTTAAAACATTAGTTACAGAGAATATAGTGTATACAGAAACATCTGATAGGGAGTGTGTGTGTGTGTGTGTGTGTGTGTGTGTGTGTTCTCACCACTGCTGTCTCTCCTGCTTTTCCTGTTTCTCACTTTCATAGACGACTGTGAGACCCCAGCTACAGACAGACAGAGATGAAAGGGTTAAACAGGACTCAATCTTTTATTGTATTGATTTGCACAGATGACCACGTCTTAAGTGTTCTTAAAATCTGAATCTGGAGAACAAGTGAATCTCAAAAGCAGCTGTAAGTCGATGTTATAAAGAGCATGGTATCTGGGTCTGAGATGCTGTAAATGAATCTGAGCCGATCCTTCTCTACCCTGCCGTCTTTAATCAGACTATATGAGCCATAAAGGCATGATGGAGCAAACTTTATAAAGAAAAAATTCAAAACAGACTTAGTTATTTGAATCATCAGGCTTTACAGGGTTAAACAGCACTGAATGGGTCATAAATGTTATGATATAGCACTGACACCTGCTGGTCAGAAATCACAGCACAACACTTAAGATCATTTGATCTGCATAAAGTTTCCCTAAATATGAAGCACCCTACATGATCTTGAAGACGTGCTCATTAGTGTTTGGTAGAGTTTTCAGATTTAAGATTCAGATTTATTCTCACCATGTTGGTGGCCGAAGCTTCTTTTTAATGCCGTGATAGACTTTTAGACACTTGATGGGCCACTCTCTCTCTGGACGATTGCTCTATAGAAAGAGAAAAAGACAGAGATAAAGCTACTTAAACACACACACTCTTACTCACCCGGTCTAGAACAAAATCCTACAGGAAAACCACCACCTGAGGACCCATTAAACCAAACACTAAACCTCTACCTACACACACACACACACACACACATAGTGTTTCTGTATGAAGCAAATGATTGTACACAGACCCCCGGACCCTGAAGGAAGCGCTCTCACACACACTATCTGTACTCACACACTGCAGCTCTGGGCTTTGCAGCTTTTGCAGATTCTGTGTATAAGAGTTTCAGAGTAAAACATCACTCAATCAGCCCCTCGTTTGATTATCAGCACTGACTACAACTAAAACCAGAATCACTAACCGAAATAAAACAAAACAAAATAAAAATGTATTGTTCGTTTAATCCCGTATCAGCAGCAATGACTATGTTCATGGCAAAATCAAAAGGATTATGATTACAATATCATTCCAAAACATGTTTTAACTTTATTTTTTTCTTAAAAATAAATAACAATACACATACTAAAATCCCAACATCAACTATAATTATATTATTGTTATTAAAAATAAAAAAATTCAATGTAATGTATGACAAATATTCTAAAACTATTCCCAGAATTGTTTTTTAATGATTAAAAAAAATATAAATTATATGTTGCACATAGAATTTAAAAATTGGAGTCAATCTATCTTTTTATTTGTATTTTTTTATATATTTTTTTAAAGAAATTTCATTTGATATATATATACACACACACACAATATATATATATATACATTTTTTTTTTTTTTTTTTACATAAAATCACAATGTTTTCACTTCCCCTGCGAGTCTTGAGTGATCAATATCTCATAGATATGACCTGGTCATATCTCGCATTAAAATAATAATAATTAACTGTGTTCACCTTAAATAGCTTGTTTTCTATGCATTCACTCATTCAGATTTCTGTATACTTGATTTCTGAAGTCTGCTGATATTAATATTTTGAATATATTCACATGCAGTACATTTCTTCTGAATCAGACCGTCATGTTTACATTGGGCGACACTAATCACAACAATGCAGAATTCCAATTAATATTGGAATATTTTAATCACTGTTGAGTGTGTGATGTAACTGTTCGTTTCATTTTGGAACAGTGATTTAAAAGTGGGGCGACATCTTTATTAAAAAGCGTGGTCCACATTATTAATGAGAAGAAGTTTTGTGGTGTTCCTCAAGGCTCTATTCTGACTCCGATTCTTTTGTGTTACACATACGACCATTGTGTTCAGGTTTTGAGGAATATTTTTCTGAAACCGTTTCTTAAAAAGTATTTCACATGTACGGGGTGAGCGGTGCACTGACACAGGGTTAAATGTAACTCTACGTGATTTCAACATTTCCTAATGCTCGCACAAAACACTTACATAATCCCCTATTATTATGTCCTCTGTCCTGCAAAGTTCAAAAAATCTTTTGAGGACATTGCTGAACATTTATTCAACCTTTGCAAAAGTTAATTTCTGACTGAACTAAACTTGGCTTTTTAATGTTTATTTAAAAATGTACTATTATTTCACAAATATTTAATCTCCAAACTGTTTTAGATAGTTCTGCTTCACTTCACATGCTTCGCTAAAATGTGTTGGATTACTCTCTCTCCTCTCTTATTTAATATTTTTGTTTTGTTTGTAGTATATATATCAAAAAATTCTTAAATTAAGTTTATATCATATCATATTGCAAAGAAACGTCTGCTGAGATGGGATATGGTTTATTATCTTGAATACTTAATTTCTACCATATTAAACTTGATTAAGATTAAGTTTAAAGTAATGTCCGTTGTGTTTCGTGAAACAGATTGTACTGGGGTTGTGGGTCGTAGAACGGAAGTTTGTGAACCCTTGCCAAATGAAATGATTTAACAAGCACATATGACACACACACACACACACACTCTTACCCGGACTTCTTTATAGAGTCTGAGCGAGGTGCTGGTCAGGATGAAGTATCGGTCATTGAAGCTCCCGGTGCTCAATCCCAGCAGACTCCTCTCCTCTCTGAACTTCATCATACCGTGTTTGGACACCTCCACTTTACTGGCTGTACCAAACACACACAATATCCTCAAACGGACACTAGAATGAACACACTGATCTACATCTTCTACTGCATCTAAATGAAGTTTACACAGCCTATTAATTATAACAGCATCTTTTATTCTTAACCAGGCATCCAAGGGCTTCAATATGACTTAAAAAATTGTGTGTAAATCACAAATAAACTAGAAAAGACTAAAAATTGATTGCTTTAAAAGTGAAGCAAAGCATTTAGCTCCTAAATCTTCAGCAATCCTAATTCTTTATGAGCTATGAGCCACTCCAGCAGATATTAGCCTTTGTTGAATGTTGTTGTAGAGTCTTGGAGTCACACCGCTTAGATCTGGTATTAAAATGAATAGTTTGTCCTGAATAATACAAAGCCAGTGTCTCTTACCCAGGTACACCAGCATGGCCTCCATGGAGAAGTGCTTTTTGACCAGCAGGTGACTGTCAGTGCCCAGAGAATGAAAGATGGGCAGAACTTTCTCCTGATAGTGCAGCGGCCGCTCTGATACACACACACACACACACACCTGTGAGCGGTACTGTAACGTGTGTGTGACAGGAAACCTGGTGTTCTGTGACTCACCCATTTCTTCCTTCTCGTTCACCTCAAAGCAGCACCAGTAGTCTTTCTCTTTAATGGCGATTTTTCGTCTGTCCAGAATCTCAAAGGTCAGTTCAGCTGCTGTCATCGTGGCAGGAATCTGGAGGTCAAACATCAACATTTATACTGATATTATAATATTAGTAATTTTTTTTTAAAATGTGCATTTTTACAAAAATATCGTATTGTGGACTTCATATCCCAATACTATCATAGAGTGAGAATTAGATCATTGCATAAATATGTTTATCAGTGTTTTTTAGGAATGTAATGATGCCACGAGTAATAAAATTATTCAAATGTAAAGCAGGACTCATCTCCTCTAATAAAATCTTTTTTTTTTTATTAAATTTTTTTTTATACATGTATGTATGCAAGTCCTTGATATTTCTGAGAACAGCAAGACCTTATCCCGAGTTCAGACTGCATGATTTGGACTCTCAGACAGGTTTTGAAAAAAAAAAAAAAAAAACGCAGACAAATCACAGGCAAATCAGTGCTCGTTCACGAGTGACAATCACAGAATCACCTGTGAGATATTTGGCATGCTGTCGGCGATTTCAAATCATGCCGTGTGAATGTGTTCTGACTGAAAATAACATCAGTGATTAGCTACAGCCAATGAGAGAGCAACATCCAGGGCAGCGGGGTGTTGGGGGAGGAGTTACGAAGGTATAGAAGGTAAATAGGAAAGGAAAGGACATGTGGCCAGGTATGGTTTCCCATACTAGGAATTGGTGCTCTGCATTTAACCCATCCAAGTGCACACACACCGTGAACACACACCCGGAGCAGTGCTGCCCACTGCAGTTGGGGGAACAGTGCCTTGCTCAAGGGTCTCACCTCAGTCGTGGTATTGAAGGTGGAGAGAGCACTGGTTATAACTAACCCCACCCACAATCCCTGCCGGACCTGGGACTCGAACCCACAACCTTTGGGTTACAGGTCCGACTCTCTATCCATTAGGCGCACATGCTATTTGTATGGCAAGCTTCATGCGCGCTACCATTTTAACAATAATCCCAGTCTCAAGTGAGAACACGCGACCTCGCGTTGTATCCATGCCACTTCTCACACTGTTGCCGGTGATTCTTCCTGTTGTAAAGCCATGCGGTGTGAACCCCCCTGTCGCCGATCTATCATGCAGTTTGAACACAGCAGCGACTGAATGCTACCCTGGATAGTCACGCGGTGTGAAAAGATCTGTGACGCGGCGCTTTGAAAACCATACCGTCTGAACTCAGCATTAAAGCACATTCAAAGTTCAAACGCACCTTAACATGCTGTTCGGCTGTTTCCCTCTTCTCCTCCAGGTAAACTGTACAGATGAAATCACCACTGCCCTGAAACACACACACACACACACACACACATTAGCCACAAAGAACAAACCTGCTAAATGACCCAGTGTTCTGCTATACACATGCATCCAGCTTTCAGTGGATGGTTCAAGGTTCTCCTTTAATGTGAGGAAACGGCAGAGGGCTAATGATTCCACTAAAAGCTAATAATTAAAAATTACACACACAGAAAAAAAAAAAAAAAAAAAAATATATATATATATATATATATAAATAAAATTGTAAATAATTTATACTTGCTTTTTTCTGAAAACATGCCAATTTGATGTTAAATAACTGAAATATTATCTTCAATTATTACATTATTTTTCAGGAGTTTTTACTGCAAATTAACATGAAAAATATTACATTTCTCAGAATTTTTCAGAAAAGCTGCAGCAAATTGAGGGTGGCAAAATCCAAGTTGGACTGACTTTCAGAAACAGCATGTTAGTATGCATGATGATCACAGCATGATAATAATAATAACTCAATTCTCCTTTGGTTGGGGGGGGGGGGTAAGGGGAAGGGGAAGGGCTAGATTTTTCCGGACCTCACTTCAAACGAAGGGCTAAGATAAATTTCCAACATGGCTGCTCACTCGAGGAAGCAGACCCGTAAATGTAAGTTATTTCTGCCATCAATAAGGATTTTTATGACAATTCTTCACTATATGTATTTTACCATCAGTCTTGTGTTTTCTGTGATGTTCTGTAAAGAAACGTTTTGCTAGCGGATAGCACCGATTGCACAATATTAGGAAATATATTTTATGTCATATACCTGGTAATGCATTGTTTCGTTTCGCGTACGGTCATGTGTGTACATGTAAATTAACTGCTGCTTACATCGGCTCATGTCTTCTGATGGATAATGGATAATGACGTATAACAGCGTAGTAGTGGTGTCCCATTTCTTAGAGGAAAATATTTAACCCTTCCCACTTTATTTCAAGGGGAAGGGGAAGAGGTAGGAAATAGAATTGGGATTGGGCCTTACTGTTCCTGGTTTAGGCGTGAGGTTGTCTCTGAGCTTTATGATGTATGTGATCTCATCTAACTGCTTCTTCAACTGCTGCTCGTTTACCTGCAACACACACACACACACACAAGCTGTCACTGCAGTTCTTATCCAGTCTCTCCAACAGATGGCACCAGTGCCTGCGTATGCCTGCTGCTGAACGTACAAGGACTCAGCTCAGTACAGTCTTTCTCAGTCACTTTGGAGCAGTTCTCCAATCATTCCTAATATTTGTAAAGAAGCATGTGCATTTGTACAAACAGCAACACACACTGGCTTACTTGAAAAAGCCTGATGTAACTATGGCAACAGTTCGGAGCACAGTTACTGTACTGAAATGCAGAAGTTGTTATCCATGCCATATATATCAAGAACAACTTTACATGTAATGAAGTTTATGTGGGGCACTGATTGGAAGAGACCAGACAGAATTCAGTCAGAGAACTGGTTCATCAGTGGTTGATCTACTGTACATTCATTAGTGAAAGTCTAGACTCACCCAGTCATGTGTGGAAGCTAACATTCAAACCCAGACCAGCTACGGTGCATTTATTGACTTATACGATGAACTAATACTTGAGGTTTTGAGGGGACAGAGAACTATATAAATAGTCTGAGCAGCATGATATTACTATCTGGTCATGTAGGAAACCACAGACAAATGCATGAATGCACTCTTCTTGCCTCTTATCATGACTAGATGATGCGGAGGTTGAATAAATAGTTTAGAAATTTCAATTTCTGATCTGAAAAATGCACCAAAGCCACTGAGAATCTCTAACAAGCCCATAGTTATCTTCAGATGTGTCCTATAACGTTCTGCCTGCACAAGCTCAAACTTACATCGAATATAGTGACGTAGTGTTGGATGAGATCCTCGATGACCCGTCCGGCACTGTAGTCCTTCCCGTCCGCCTGGAACAGAGTCGGTCCGAACACGATGGCCAGGTTGTGAAGATTCATCTGATTGAGATCTGCAAACCGCTGGACGCTGCAAACACACACACACACACACACATACATACTCCTTTATTGGGGGTGTCTTGTTAATTGTCTATAATCTCCAGCTGTTGTCTGTTCCGGTCACATGATCGTCAATCAGTGTTGCTTCCAAAGTAGACGTTTGATATTACAGAAGTGTGATTGGATTGGAGTAACATTGTGTTGTTTAAGTGTTCCCTTTATTTTTTTGAGCAGTGTATATTATGTAAACAACAGCTTTTATTTTGCATGATTAATCGATTAATGATCATTCATTAGAGTGCACAGTGGTTAAACTTATCGTTTTTTGCAAATGAGCTCTTCAAATATATCTTGCTCCTACAACAGAATTAATTTCAAAGTGTTTGCTGTTTCGACATTCCTACCATCCCACTTGCCATTTCTACCACATGAGAAAGAGACTTTTAACACTTCTCTGAAAGGAGAGCTACGAGGAAGTGCTCTACAGAAAAAGAGGAAGAGAGTTGGTCTCACCAGTATAAATGATTAACTAGTGCTCGTAGTGTCGCCTGGTTAACTCGGGGGAGGTTACTGAACAGAAGACGATACTGACAGATCCGACTGCTCTCATCTGAAGTAGCTGAACACGCACACACACACACACACACACAAGACATTATAGGCAAAACCACAGCTTTGGCTTTCTTCCTTCAGAACGAAAATAAAAGTGTTTATTTTAATGTATTTAATGTACAAAAAGAGAAATCACAAATTCTCTATAAAAACCTCAACAAAATCAAGCAAGAATTTTGAACCAACATTAAAAATAATTTTCAGAAAATGTCTATCAGTCAGACATTCCTGTAGCGTAGTGTATTTATACATTCATAATACATACACACAGAACACACATATATATTATGCAAACAAAAACTTTTATTTTGTATGCGATTAATAACAATGAATCATTTGACAGCACTAGTTATACTGTGCTAGTTAGCTATACTTCACAGTTTTTTCCAACCCAACTCCAGTTTGATTGAGATTAACAGGAATGCAGAGTGAAAATGATTTTTTATTTTATTTTATTATTGGTTATTGGTTAAAGTTATGGGTTTTTGCATTGAAGAACTTTAAACCAATGTTCAAATTTTCTTTTCTAAAAGCGTATGCTAATGTGAGCACATTTGGAGCATGGTAGTATAATTAATCAACACCATCAGTTAAAAGGTTAGCTGTAGCATCTTGCTGTAATTATAGTTCAGTATCGTAATATACCTGTAGCGCTGAGCCAGTTTTGCGCCTCCTGACTGAACAACCCCTCCTCGATGTCTCTGAAGAAGCGTTTGAGGACGTTTGAGACGTCGTCCACCTGATGTTCACCTTCCTTCAGCCAAACACATCGGGCGTCACGTCTGAACTCCTCCAGCAGGGCGGCGATCTTACTGTTCACACCACTCTTACGGTAGATTCCCTCCGAGGTCAGACCTGCAGGACACACACACAACATCATTTGCACACAGGAACACACACTTGTGATGTTTAACCGACCCCTGAAGAATATATTAACAGAACAGGGCTGTGACGGTAAACAGTTTTAGCATCACCGTTTCGCTACAGCAAACATTTTTAATATACATTTTTACTTTTTTAATAAATTAAATTATAATTAATTTACTTGGAATTGTTTTTTTTTTTAATCTGCTCCAAAATATAGGGAGTCACAACTTGTTTAATAACTTTTGTTTTAATGACAACTTTATGCTGAAAAAAATGTTGTTCACACCAAACCACACATTACACCCCATCACACCGTTACACCCTATAACACAACGATAGCTATTAAAAACAAAGGTGTTATTTATATTGATAGGGACTGTACAGAAATTAAGAGCAAAAATTGCTACTACAACCTTTCTGTTAAACTACTTTGAATGACTAACCAGAAGACTTGTGTAGTGCCTTTTATAATACACACTGTTTCAGTTTACACTGCTTTCAGCTCTGTGTGTGTGTCAAGTGTTTTGCTGTTAATGTTTCTACCATGTGACAAGCTGTGTGGCTTTACTCCTGAACAAAGTTCCGTCAGGCAGTCACCTGATTCACAGAAACATCAGCTTCAAGTGAATCATACGCCTGCAGTGACACATCTACTGCCGTGGTTTCATGTCATCATCTGTTACTAAGTAAAGTGTGCATCTAGGAGCTCATTTACTTTCAAGTGATGAGTTCACCATTTAATGCCAGCAAGATAATGATCATATGATCACAGTGGTGTGTGTGTGTGTGTGTGTGTGTGTGTGTTCAGGCATTTGGGGTTTACGATGTGTATAATGACATGGGTGCTACAACGTAAACATGGTTTATCAGGACACTTCCTGTGTCCCACAAAACTTTAAAAACACACTTAACAGTGTTTGAGAATGTAAGAGTGTGTAGTGTTTCCTGTAAGGGGTAGGTTTAGGTGTAGGGTCAGTGTAGGACAATACCACATACAGTCTGTACAGTACAAACACCATTACACCCCAGAACACATGAGTGTGTGTGTGTGTGTGTGTGTGTGTGTGTGAGAGAATAAGTATTCACTAAATAATGAAATGTAAGTAGAGCAGCTGAATCAAGTAAAAAGCCAAGTCAGTTCAGAACGAGTAGAATAGAGTGGAGCACCGTATTGTGTGGTGAAATGAATGCAGCGCTCCACAATCACGGGGATGTCGGCCTCCGTCAGCTGCTGCTGACTCAGTGTGTCTCCAGAACTCCCAGCAGCCCTCTGGATAGCGGCCGCCCAGCCCTGGAAGTCCAGCTTCCTCTCGCCCTCGATGTACAGCGTCCTGCGGGAGACGTCCAGTTAGTCAGCATCCGCCCGCTGTCACACACATGAGACTTAAACGGGTTAACCTCAACCTGCTCACCTGCCTCGCTCCACCAGAACCAGAACCTCATTCTCCGGCTGGATCGCTGCGCACACACACACACACACACACACACTTATAAATTAAATGTACTTCAAATTAATTTAAGTTTATTCAATTCAATTGAAGTATATTTATTTTTTACTAGGGAAGTATTGAACTTTTCCATTAAAGGCCAGTATCTGACTGCTGATTGATTTCTAGGGGTATTTTTTTCACATTCATAACTTTATTGAATTCATTCATGTTTTTGTGTCAAATACGTGATTACCAGAGACTAATTTAAACTGCTCTGACTGGCAACTGCATTCAAGCAAAAAAAAGCTAGCAGTTATCACTCAATGATACTCACATTTCATATTAACTCGGACAGTCATTGATTTAATTTAATTGTACAAAGACAGGATTTTTCCCTGGTATGTTAAATTTAGTGGCATTTTTGTAGGTTTGTGTGTCATTTCCACTGATTTTGGTGGCATTTTTTTGCTAGTTTTGGTGGCGTTTTTGCTCTTTTCAGTGGTATTTCTGCTGATTTGTGTCTAATTTGGTTCCATTTTTGTTGATTTTGGCATCATTTTGCTGCTTTTTGTGTCGTTTTTGGTAATTTAAGTTGGTTTTGGAGTAATGTTTGAGTATTTTGTTAGTATTTTTGTAGATCTGATTGCATTTCAATTGGTTTGGAAGTGATATTTGACTACTTTGTTGGCAATTTTGTTGCTTTAATTGCATTTCCGTTGGTTTTTGGTGTCATTTTATTGACTCACAGAGCTCCAGGAGCTTCTGCAGATCGATGGTCTCGTCTGCGGTGTGCTCCTCCAGTCGGATGTGCAGGCTGGACCCCACCAGACAGAACCAGCCCAGTCTGGACATCTCCCGGTTCAGTCTGTCTTTATAACGCAGCCGGCCGATGCGCTCAAAGTCCTTCAGTAACAGATCCTCCGCACCCGCGGGAATGAACGACTATAACACAGACAGGCGACATAAAAATGAGACACTGTCCAAAGCAGACAGAACCTGTCAGACGGTTCAGAACAGGTGTGATGTCACCTTTGCGATGGATTTGACCCACTCGCGCATGGTCTCTGGGTTATCGGTGCCGAACAGATACAAGCGCTCAGCATCCGAGTACAGCTCAAACGTGTGATCGTACCTAAAGAAAGAGACGGGAGTGTTATCAGGCTCTACAGAAGAGAAAGGTGAACATCCTTGAACACACGCTGTGGGGCAGAATACCCATGAGTCTCGGGAGGGTTGACAGCCAGACAGACGATCTCCTTCATTTTCAGTCCTCCGTTCGGTGTAGCGTTTTTGTCACTTTCATAATAGCTAAAATTCCCATCATTCAGCACACACCAGCGCCGACTGAACTCTAACAGACACAGACAGACAGAATCAAATCAGTCTGAAAATATTTTGCAAAGTTTCAGAAAGCTATTCGCTCACCTTCTTTCCCCTTCTTCTCTGTGATTGGTCGGGCCATGGAGGCGGTCTTATATAGAAACCCATTATGTGTGACGGAGGGCGGGGCCATGTAGTGCACCCTGTCTATGGCAACCTTCACCTCTGACCTTGGGATTTCTGTAGGTCAAAAGGTCAAACGTGAGTAGAGCAGTCTTTATTTTAATGGTTAGGGTTGGGTATCCTTTGAAATGTATGGATTCCGATACCATTAAGCTAAAAACAAAAAAACATTTAGACATCGAATATATTTATTCTTTGTCTTTTTAAGAAGCTTTCTAGATTAATAACACCTCAAAAATCTGCAACGCAGACAATATAGGAGTTTTTAGACTGGAAAACAGAGTTCATGCAGAGCTAGACGTGTTCAAAAGTATATAAATTGCCATTTATTTTTAAAAAATAATCAATGGTTTCTTCCTTCTTCCTCAGGATTCGTTTAAAGCTTTTTGTTCAGAGGTAAAACACATGGGCACCATGGAAGTTAATTATATAGAGAAAAATGCTGAAATGTGTGAAACACACCTGTGTTTCGGTTCTGCGTGAGGAACTCCAGCTGCAGGTTCTGTTCGTGGTGTTGAGCCAGAGCAATCGGAGAGGGAAGCTCAGGGTCTCCGGTGTCACAGCTCACATCTGCTCCACAGAACACCAGTGCCAGCGTCTCACACACATCACTCGACTGGACATTAATACACAGCGCCTGTGAGAGTGAGTGAGTGAGTGAGAGTGAGAGAGTGAGTGAGAGTGTGAGAGTGAGTGAGTGAGAGTGTGAAAGTGAGTGAGTGTGAGGTGAGAGTGAGTGAGAGAGAGAGAGAGAGAGAGAGAGAGGGAGAGAGAGTGTGAGAGAGTGAGTAAGTGAGTGAGTGAGTGTAAGTGAGAGAGTGAGTGAGTGAGTGTAAGTGAGTGAGTGTGAGAGTGAGTGAGAGAGAGAGGAGAGAGAGTGTGAGAGTGAGTGAGAGAGTGCGAGTGAGTTCGTGAGTGAGTGCGTGTGAGAGTGAGTGTGAGTGTGAGTGAGTGTGTGAGAGTGAGTGAGTGAGAGAGAGAGAGAGGGAGAGAGTGAGTGAGAGTGAGTGAGTGAGTGAGTGAGTGTGAGAGTGAGTGAGAGAGAGAGGGAGAGAGAGTGTGAGAGAGTGAGTGAGTGAGTGAGTGCGTGTGAGAGTGTGAGAGTGAGTGAGTGTGTGAGAGTGAGTGAGAGAGAGAGAGAGAGAGAGATTTTTTTTATTTTTAAGCAAACACTTATTTCACAATTTTATAATTTCTAAAACCGTAAACATTCAAACAAAAACAATAACATCAATCATTGTAACAAACAAGAAAAACTTAATTGTTCTTCTACAACAGAACAAACAGCATCATTGTAACACCACTGATTTGAAAAGAAACTTAAGTCTTTCATCATCTTATATATAAATAATAATATATAAATTTTATAATTTATAAAATATAAAAAAAAAAAAAAAAAATCAACCCACACTAGTGGGTAGTGACTAGTAATAAACATTGTATAACCGCTGCTTTAGGGTCACTTATGAACATTAAACTTTGACAATGTAAAATGAACACAAATAAATAATTAAAAATAATAATTATAATAAATAAATAAAAATGATTTAATATTTT
>JAUYWG010000399.1:0-15920 GCA_034779775.1 Enteromius afrohamiltoni | reverse complement strand
GAGAGTCCACCCGCCATTGAGGAGTTGGGTTCCAGAGCCCGAGCTGCGCGTGGAGGTGAGCCCGACTATCTCTAGACTGTACCTCTCAACCTCCCGCACTAATTCCGGCTCTTTCCCCCCCAGCGAGGTGACATTCCATGTCCCAAGAGTCAGATTCTGTGTCTGAGGATTGGGTTGTCGAGGTCTCCACCTTCGACTACCGCCCAACCCACAAAGCACCGGCCCCTTATGGTCCCTCCTGCAGGTGGTGGGCCCATGGGCCAGGCCCCGTGGGGTAAGACCCGGCCACCAGGTGCTCGCATACGAGCCCCAACCCCAGGCCTGGCTCCAGAGTGGGGCCCTGGCTGCCCGTACCGGGCGAAGTCACTTTTTCCTTTCCATATGGGGTTTTCTGGACCGCCCTTTGTCTGGCCTGTCACCTAGAACCTTTTTGTCTTGCGAGACCCTACCAGGGTCCTATAGCCCCCGACAACCTAGCTTCTAGGATCATTCAGGCACTCAAACCCCTCCACCACGGTAATGTGGCGATCCAAGGAGAGGGCTTACTTATCGTTGTCTTCATTTACCTCTGCAGGAAAACTGAAGCCATTTGGAGCTCAACAGGAGAACACAGCACTTAATAAATCTCAGACTGTTCCTTCACACCAGAAAAACTATAAACAGCACCAAGTTCAAACCAGGTGAGATGCTTATTTTAAGTGGGCCTTGATTAAAAAAAATCAAAAATCTAAATTTTTAACTACTGTTAAAAAAAAAAAAATCTTCAGCAAGAATGCATTTAACTAATCAAAGTGACTTTAATATTGTTACAAAAATTGTATTTAAAATAAATGCTGTTCTTTTGAACTTAAGCAGCACCACAGTTTTCAAACTGATAAAAAAAATTGAGCAGCAAATCACGAAAAGCATGTTAGAATGAATTTAACATGTAACAATTTCACAATATTGTACATTTTTGTGTATTTTGATCAAATAAATGCATCTTTGGTCAGAATAAGAGACTTTTGAACAGTTTCCCAAACCTATAAAATCTAGCATTAATTTGGAATTTCCAGTGTCTCATTATTTGAAATGAAACATCTCCGCATTGAATTTTTTATTGTACATTTAATTTTCAGAGATGAGCGACGTGTTAAGCACACAGAAGACCGAAAGCAAAAGAAAGAGAAGATGTTGGATGCTAGACGAGGTCTGGTCATGGCCTAACTCCATTGTTTTTATTGTTTTGCTATTTTAGAGACTCACTGTACATGTTTAGCTTTTGTCTTTTCTATTCCAAACTTTTGTACATATTTTGCTCTTCTGTAAACATTTGTTTTTTGCTAGGTTCATATGCTTATATGAGTTGGGGTTATCCAACAAAAGCATTCATTTTTTAAAATCCATTTATAGATAAAGATTTTATACTTCTTTAATGGTTTTGATATTTGTGTAAAAAGAAAGCGTCTGCCCTGATCTGTTTTAGTATGAGTGGTTATTTGTACTAGGCATCAAATAATTGTAAAAACAAAAGCCGTAAAGTCATTCAAAACATTGTTTATTTGAACTTGAGTGGTATTCATAAATTAACGTTTTGTAATATTTTGTCTTAAATGTGGTCATTTTGTGTGTTCCTGTGCGTGTATATATGTTTGTGTAAAAGATTTCGGCCTTCTAAAATGTCCAATGACATTTTTATTAACAAATCTGTTTGTCTGTCATCCACGATTGTTGAAACTTCAATCTAATTAGACCTCTGGGTTTCTCTTGTAAAGCTCGTATGCAGACTCCGTCTGGGCAAGGTCATTGTACAGACCAATGAAGTCAATCTCCAGCTGAAACGGGCCGTCTACTTTATCCCCCAATGTGAAACCAATACTCTTTACCTAAGAGTACAAATAAGTTTTGATTTAACAGCCTGAGGTTATAATGGTAATAATGTTATAATGAAACTGCATCATAATGCTCATAAATACATAATCGGAGGCAAAATAAGAACAAAGGCTATTTGCCAATATCAATTGAACATGAGGAGACAAGAAAGCCTTGTATACCTTATCTAACCAGACTTCATGCTGGTCATCCTGTATTCTTCCCCGACTGGAAAGGAAAAACTTGTTGAACGGGATCTGTAAAAGTGTTTTACAATTAACAGATAAGCAGTTAAATATTATTGCCATTCAAGCGTTTTATGTAAACTTTTATTTTAAATGTTTCTGATAAACTATTTATAAGAAAAGCATTTATTTGAAACATATTTTTCTTTTACAAATTTAAAAGGCTTGATGTTTCTCTGCTGAATCAATAAATTCATTAAATCTGCAACTCTAATTTTTGGAGCTCTAGCAGTAATAAACAGAACTCACTTATATACTGTATATATATATTAATTATTTTAAATATAAAAGTTATGGACTGCAGCTTTGACTGCATATATGAAACAGACTGATTTGGATGCACTTTCATATGAACTGCAGATGAAGTGTGTTCTAGATGTTCATTTATGTAAGTTTTTTAAGACCTGCCTTGACATCCTGCCAGAAGGGTCCCCCTCTAGTGTAGATGAAGTAACTGTAGATCTCATCTCTCTGATGAGAAAAGAAGGTCTTAGCAGACAGGTTTACCATCCACGGTCTTCCATCTCCCCGGATTCGTATATGTAACGTGTTGAAACTTGACCAGTCACAGGTTTTTGTTCTGTCAAAAGAGGCCTGCAGAAGAAAAGAATGTTTTAAAGGTCAAATGACATGTCATTGCTCTGTTGCTGCTCACTTTAAATGCATGTTAACTGATGCAAATAACAAACTCTAAAGCTGTGTTTCTCAATACTGCTCCCTTCTAATATCTTACTCTTATGTAACATGCAACTCACGAATTATAATGTACTTTCTCTCAACACACCCATAGACTACCATTCAAATCTTCAAGAGTTTTATAACATATTATTACAAGGATGCATTAAATTAACCAAAATGGACACAAAGACATTTACTGTGTTACAAAGATTTCTATTTGAACACAGCAGATTTGAACATTCGTGATAATGAGAGACGTTTCTTAATATGTATCAAATCAGCTTATTAATAATTTCTGAACTAACGGCTCGAGTAATGGCTGCTGAAATGATGTATATTAAATTAAAATTAAATTGTAATATTTATGTTGTTTTATACATTTTAATTTGAAAGCATGAGAGATTTTCAAAAGATTTTCTGTCTAAACGTTATTTTTTATGCAATTGTTACAGATCAGATGGGAGTTAAATAAGGAAAGGAAATACAATTCGTTACAAGTCGTTATATTACAGTTTCATCTACACTTTTGCATAATATTTTTTTTTAAATCACCTGCTGTACAAGTAAATCGGTGGCTATTGATGTCATGTACAAAGATGAGTCATTAACCCATGAACGGATGTTGGATCTCAACACTGACCAGTGGTTGTTTGGAGCGCAGAGTGCAGTATCCACTGTATCGAGTCTGTCCATCATGAGGAGGTGTAGAGCACAAGGTCCCGTACAGCAAACACGTGCTGTTGTTCTTGCCCAGTTTGATGTATGCCTCACTGCAGCCCCCAATCTCCTGATCGGATGACACCACCCACTGATTGAGACTCTCTGGTCCACGAAACTCCCACAGGATTTGTTTTTGTTCCAGCACGTCTATTTCAGGTCCAGTCCATTGCTGCACAATCTCATCCTTCAACAACCCAATGTGCTTCTTGATACCTTCTACACCTTTGGAGAAATCAAACTGTATCTTTTGCCAGGGCCAGCGGGTGTCTGGAGGCTGGCCTGGTCTGCGGTAATCACGCTCATAGATATTTCTGGTGCTCAGTATAACTGCGCATCTCATGGTAGATGGCAATAACAGAGTCTGTCTGTGAATGGCACCATAAACTCCAAACAGTGTTTTTAATGTTGTCTTTGACACAGCCATTTGCTAGTAGTAGGTCTTGCTATCAGATCAGAATCCTGAAAACAGGGGGAAAAAAATACTATTATATATCATGTCATTCAAATTTTTTCACTAATCCAAATTAAAAAGTCAGTCATCTAAAGCTGGGGAGTTTTCAAGGGCTGCAAGAAAGTGACAGTCCGTGTTAATTTAATCATAACCTTTTGTCAAATAATTAAACTACAAGGTAGAATAAGAACTTAACCATGCTATTTCTACAAATGTTCAGTTTAGTTCTGGATTAATAATTCTCAATATCAAGAATAAATCATTTAAAACTTCAGTTGCTCTGTGGCAGGGCTTTTCAGTCGTTTAGCTACCACAGACCTTTAAATATAACTGATCTCATGCATCCTCAGTCCCAAAATGTAGAAGGCATCTATATATTTTCTAAATGTCTATAGTCTAAAATAATTAGATACGATTAAAATAATTATGCAAACAACACTAAGAAAACAGTATAGTACTAAAGTAAATTATGTAGAACTAAGTAAGTATTTTTAAAATGGTATGTGAATTTAAATTACGATTAATTGGTTCCTTATACATGAAACTATATAGCTGCATTTTACATTTTAGGATGGGGATCTGTTTCATTGAAACTCACAACGGCACATAACAAATGTGGAAAAAAGCGCTCACTTTTTGTTATTAACACTTACACGTTGACTTGACTGAGCAACAGCAATAAATCTTATTTGACTTTAAATGACATTCACAAGTCAACGCATACGAGAGCACTGCGTGCTTACGTGTTTTAATGACAGTACATTACATATATGTTAAAATGCCGAGTGTAAGCACATTTATCATATTTAAAAGTACATCAATGAACAAATATACATAAAATATGGCTTAAAAAGCTACTACTTCTCACTACTGCCATTACGGTCCGTCATATATCTGTCCTTACCTGCAACAAGCACACGTGCTTATGGTCCTAACGACAACAATCTCTCTCACAGTTGATTCCCGTGCAGATTACATTTAGTGACCAACAAATACAATTATAATTTTCGCCAACTGTATATATACAGACAAAGCTAATCATATGATACAGCTACATACGGTAGTCGATGTTTAAGGGGTGACGTGTGCGCATGCGTAGTGAAGCTCTAGCGCCTTTGTGTGGAGGAGTGCGGCGCTGCTGTTTAAACACACACACAGGGGAGCCAGGCAGCTAACCATGGTGAATGTAAAGAAACGGAAAGGTCGGGTCGTGATTGACTCTGACTCGGAGGATAGTGCAAGCGATGATAATTTGGATCAGGTAGGAGCATCGTTCATGCGAATGTGATCCAAAAACCTCGCTGTTTACCGATCTCGGAGGCACCAAGGTGTCAGAACAGTATGTGTGTGTTGAAGTCCCATGCTAAGTGATGTGGGAAAGCTAGCTGGTTAGCAGGGGCCTGTATTGTGGCATCGTGTTGCTTTTGAGACAGTTACACCTGAATTTTACATATTTGACGTGCTTTTTATCGCCGCCTGCAGCGCGCGGGTAATTCGGCTTTACAAAAGTGGCCGCGTGTGTTTAGAACCTTTTCTGCCTCATGACGTCACAGCGCCGCGGCTAAACTTCTATTTCGGTTGTAGCTGTAGAAATATGACGAGCCTAGAGCGGACTGAAGGTTGGAAAACATGTTCCACAGAGCAGCTTTTTAATTGGGCAGTTAAAAGTCACATGATATGTGAAAATAAGAATATGAGGACATGTTCAATAATAAAATGCACTGTTTTGTCAAAAGAGTTCAAACCAGATGTGTTTTATGATGTGATGACGGCTAATGACCATTGTTTTTGTTCCCTTAGAGTTACTTTCTATAAAGCTTTAAACATTCCAATACTAAGTTGAATTGTGCTGATTTAACCAAAATTAAAATGCTTTAATGTTGTAATGCCAGGTTGACATTTAGTCCTTAGTATCGTTTGCTTTTCTTTATTTATTTTTATTTTTAAAAATCAATTTAATAAGAAAAATGACAAGTAAAAAATAATAGACAAGTTCAATTGCTCTGTGACAGGGATTTTTAATCTTTTAGCCATGAGACACAAATTGGACCTTTTTTTACATTTCTGTGTTTCTCAGCAGCAGAAATCATCATAGTTGGGTTAACTTCAAGAGCAGTGAATGGGTAAATCAAATATTTTTTTGCATTCCCAATTGCCCATAAAGCAAGAGAAAAGCGCCTTGATACTGTTTTTGTGACTGATTCAGAAGAGAGAACAATGTCAAATTTACCACCCCTCCCATAGACACTGCATTAGAACTACCCTTGCATTAGCGATAGCTAGTTTTTTGTGTTTTTTTTGTAGTTTGACGCAAAGGTGATATAATACAAAGTATGTGATAAATGTACATACATTAAAAAAAAAACACTAAAAAGAAAACATGAAAATATAATTTACAATGCTGATGACCGATTAAAAACACATCATCAGTGTTTTTGTGAAAAGGGTCTGTACGTCATGCTTGTGTGAGGGACCACCATGTAAAATGCGTCTTTATAATTTCTTGTATGAAGATTTATTTTGTAAGTAAATGTATACATACACAAATGATTTAAATGACTACAGCATACTTCAGAAAATATTTGGCTTCGTTTAAGTTATGTTTCTACTATCATAGTACTATTTATTTTTGTCTGTTTATTAGAATATTTGAATAATTTTGTATTTATTAGTTCTATTTATTTATTAATTCTTAATTAGATCTAGTTTGATCTTTAAATCAAATCAAATTATTTTTTTAAATTGAGTTTCAAATTTAAATTGAATTTCTTACGTTCTTTGTGTTCATATGGCATTTGTTTTTCATTCTTCGTTTAGTGTTACATTTTTACAGTTTTTCATTAAAATGTTGACTAGCCCTAGCACTCCCTTGCTGCCTCCTTGTCTCACTGGGCCCTAATTTGAAAACCCCTGGCATATATTTGAACCAGTCTTCGCCCCCTGTAGGCAGCACTCTCAAGTGCACGCCTCGGCAATCTGTGCATTTCATTTTCATTTCAATGGTGTTGACAAATTACAGCGCTAGCCAGCTAGCCTACAAACAGAGCCAACACAAACACTAACAGCAGTGTGATCACTGACACCTATATAGGAATGCAAGTACTCTTTGAGTTTCATGCACTTGACGTTGCATGCATATGATGATATGCTAAGAATTTCAAAAGTGAAAAGCTGAAATGTCATGAAATACCATTGCTCTCAAACACATGTCATCGTTGGACTGAAAACACCATGCTCAGTGAAATTTGACATCTTTAAAATTCTGTTTATTCATATATTAGTTTGTTATTGAGAGTGTTGGATTATAGCTATCCCAAATTCCTATGTGTTCTAGTACTTCAGGATGAAATTAGCACATAAGCAGACACCCTAACAGGCACACTCACTAATCACTATTTAGGTTAATTAAAATAATACTACAGCTGCCTTAGTTCTTCATAATAGTTGTACAGCAGTATTTCTACCACCACACCTGCTCTACAAGCATAAAGCGATAAACATAAAGAAAAATGTGGTGGTGGAATATAGATTCCATTATGACAGCTTTAGCAGTTTCTTGGTTTTTTTAAATGAACAGCAAAAAAGGGGGAATTGCCAAGTAAAATAAATACAAATTGGTGGTTGAAAATAATTGTAATTGTCAATCTTCCTCTGCTTTTTAACAGGAGCTGCTGTCTCTTGCCAAGAGAAAGCGTGTGGATTCTGATGAACAGGAAGAGCCTGTTAGTAAACCTGCCGCCTCCACAGACTCCGAGACATCAGACAGTGATGATGAGGTATAAAACCTTTCTAGTATTCAATTTTGGTGCTGGTTTTTGGGATTTTCTCAGTGCATTTAGAGAATTTGGATATACAATACATTTGCTTGAACTGTTCAGAGATGTCAGTCACCGTTGTTCATACACGTCACAGCTGGCCTGTTTTATGTGATATGATTTTATTACATCACAAATAAAAGGACAGTGCACTTAATTACCAACACAGTTTTGCAGCATTAGTCACTGCAAGTGAACTTACCGATCCAGCGGTTTACCTAAGGGTAAGCGATTTCTGGAAGCCAATGAACACAAACCTTACTGCTGCTTGGCTACAAGTTGGTTTTGGTATTCAGTCGAGTTTTTGAAAAATAGCCTACCCTGCCCTTTAATAATTTACTCAGCAGCTTATTATCGGTGCATCTAAATTTTTTACCAGGTAGGTTTTACATTTGATTTTGAACATGCTTATCAATTCAGAAATTCACATAACAGGGCTAAATTTGCTGTGTTATTGTTTTGTGACCTTCCCAGCATCAGTTGCATTGCTTCATTGGCATTCAGAAATCCTCTCCCGTGGCCTCTTGGGATAGTGTTTGTGTCCTTTGAATGCACACTTCAGAATCATGCCGTCTGGGTACTTACTGGTTTACTGTGAATTTGGACATACTCGGGTCTGTTCTTCGTACCTCGCTAACTAAGTAAGCTGAACTTGATTGTTGACAATTTTGCATGATCTTGGATTGTTCGGTTCTTCGACGCTCATCCGGGACTTGCTGTCATAGCAACAGGTCTGTAAGCTTAAACCTGCTGATTGGTTAAAGAGCACGATTGATGCGGACGGACTGAGTAGTTTTCATAGCTTTTTTTATTAGCAGATTCAGAAATCAGATTAAAGTAATTTTCCATGTTTACCTTGCAAGAAAGTGCCTACGATGATTTACACACGAATGATAACCACAGCCACACACACATACATTTATATATATATATATATATATAATATGGTTGGCTGTATTTACACATACATACAGTATATGTATACACGTGTGTGTGCATGGCTGTAGTCATCATTGGTGTGTTAACCGCTGTGTATGTCTAATAATGTCACATTCTATTCCTCGATTGCGTCTATATAATTGGAGGTAATTTCCTTAAATCTGTCACATGGGTCCACTGCTGACTCTGACATGAAAGATGACAAAAAGAGCAATTACTGCCAATTTGAGATATATAAGGAAAAAACCTGTAACATTGGGAGCACTAACGCATTGAATTTGTTCAATACTTTTTGCAGCATTTGCTGTTTTTATTAGTTTGAAATTCTCCATAACCCTCTAATAAAAGCGCTTGCTCCGCTTGAGAAAAAAATTGAGCTCGCTCTTTTGCCATTTCGTCAAACAATCGAAGGGGTTGTGATCAGTGTTTCTACTATCGATACAATAATCCTAGACAACTCAATCCAGCTATACTAATCATCAACAACCGGAATAGCGAGCTCATAGTTAGCGTGATGATTTGATCTTGATGATTGTGTCATTTGACCTTGGATGATGTTAGCGACGTACAAAGAACGGACCCCTGCTCTACTGTTGTGTTGTTAATTTCATACTTTGTTGTATGGAGCTAATGCAATTTTGGATGGAAACACATTTTGGAGACAAAACACTTGTTTCTTTTTTGTTTTTTTTTAGCTGAGATAGTGATTGAGACCTGTTATAATTTTAGTAACGCTTTAAAATTTGGTATCTTTAGTTAATGCAGTTAATTTTCAGCAATAACAGTGAGCATTCTTTTTTCTTTTTTTTTGAATCTTGGTTGATGTTAATTTAGAAATACTCTATTGTATGTTGTGAATCCATGATAATAAATAATTCCTTGTTTTGTTTCATTAGTTTGTTAATTAGTTTTTTCTTCTCTTATTTCAAGTGATTCATATTACATTATTCCAAAGAAATGAATGCAAGCAAGCCAATTTATATTTATTGTCGTGTTTATTTAAATAGTAGTTGCTCAACTAATAAAACATATTAAAGTGCAGATGTTATTTTCGTTTCAGTGGCAGTCAGTGTCTGACTGGGGAAGTTAAATGTGTGCTGCTGCTTTCTTGAAATGCTTTTATAATGGGTCAGAAAGAAATCTTTAGTGTAATTAAATGTTAATATTGTGTTCTATTGATTTTGTTAGTGGACTGTCGGAGGTACTAAAACCAAAAAGAAAGGGAAGCCCAGCAAAGGCCCTGAGAAGAAGAACACTGTCAAGAAAAGAAAGGGCAAGGCAGCTTCATCCGGCAGCTCAAATGGAGACAGTTCAGCAGAGAGCTCAGCTCCAGAAGAGGGTAAGAAAGTGATTTGGATTCTCTAATGCTGTGTTTTCCAATGCAACACCGGAAATGGAAAAGTAAAGTTGTTTCTCCTTGCTTTGTTTTTTAAGGTGAGGTGTCAGACTCGGACAGTAACAGCTCTTCCTCTAGCTCGGATTCTGACTCGTCATCAGAGGATGAGGTTTTCCGGGATGGTTATGGAGATGATCTAATGGGGGATGAGGAGGACAGGGCCCGATTGGAGCAGATGACAGAAAAAGAAAGAGAACAGGAGCTCTTTAACCGTATAGAGAAGAGAGAAGTCCTCAAGAGGAGGTGAGAAAAATTTCAAAGCTCATGTCTTGAGTAACCAAGGACTGAATTTATAGGTCTTTAACATGCATACAAGGAAAGGAAGAACTGATAAATTAGCCTAAATAACACAGTTTTTTAGGAAAGTTAATTAATTATTTCAAGGGTCACGTGTTGTATTCAGAATTATTTGATTATAATTATTTAATATACTATTATTAAATTAATATTTTGAATTTGCCTTTATTTTTAAATGTTGATTATCATTTTAACTTAGGTTTTAGTAATTGATATGCGTTTAGTTTTTTTTTTATATATATAGCTGAATTTATTTATTTATTTATTTATTTATTTTGGGATGAAGCGATTTCAATTTCAATTTTCAAAAAAAAAAATTTCTGAAAAAGATTTTTATGTGTTCATTTTACATTACAATAACAATATTGGATGCATTGAACAGAAATAATTTAAATCTAGCTATGAATGACAGATTTTCAATAATTTGTAAAATAACTGTGCTTGAATAGCTAATGCATTTCTCCTAATAAGGTTTGAAATCAAGCAAAAACTGAAGACGGCGAAGAAGAAGGAAAAGGAAGAAAAGAAGAAGAAACAGGAGGAGGAGCAAGAGAAGAGAAAACAGTCTCAGGTCCCTGACACTCAGGTGGTAAGTGAACCGTGTAGCCAATTAGTTTTTTATCAAATATATACGCAGATATGGTGTGACATTCATGTTTTTTGTCTGTTCATTCAGGTGATGTCACATAACAAAGAGAGACGGATCAAGAGAGACGAGAAGCTGGACAAGAAGTCACAGGCCATGGAAGAGCTGAAGGCAGAAAGAGAAAAGAGGAAAAACAGAACCGGTATGTTTAATTACTTAAAATGTATCTTTATCTTTAGTAAAGATAACAGTAAAATTGCGGAAAATGTGTTGCTTGAGTCTGATCTGTAACCTTTCACTTTTCAGCTGAACTCCTTGCTAAAAGGCAGCCACTGAAGACAAGTGAGGTCTACTCAGATGATGAAGAGGAGGAGGAAGATGATGATGACAAGTCTTCAGTAAAGAGTGACCGCAGCTCAAGGTCGTCATCTTTTGATGAAGAGGAGGAGTAAGTATTAGGCGATAATTAATACTAATGGACTAACAAACTGGACAGCTAAAGTGATCGTGCGTTATCAGTTTATAATTGGAACAAAATAATTACGTGGTAATTAATACTGAGCTTGGAGATATATGCACTAGCATTCAGAACTTTAATTAAAAAACTCTCTATTTTAAAATGCGCGTCCAAAATAACATTTGTTTATATAATGAATGTGTGTACTCTGTATATTTATTATGTACATACAAATGGGCACACTTGCATGTGTGTATATATATTTCAGGAAAAAAAAGTTTATATATAAAATAAGAATTCAATTATATGAATATAAATGCATATATATATAATATGTACTGTATGTGTTTGTGTGTGTGTGTGTATATATATATATATATATATATATATATATATATATATATATATAATAAATGTTAACAATACACAAATACCCAGATTATGTAACAAATACCTTTTATATTGGATGCAATTAATAATTTGACAGCACTATTGTGAAATATTGTTATCATTTAATGCAATTTATTCCTTTAATAGCAAAGCTGAAAGCGTTTCCATGTTATAATCAATGCTAAAACGTTTAGTGCATAGTGTCATACAGTTTTTTTTGTTTTTTTTTTTTATCACCTTTGCATTTTAGAAAAGAAGAGGCTCCACCCAAGTCCCAGCCAGTGTCATTACCAGACGAGCTGAATCGGATCCGGCTGTCCCGGCACAAGCTGGAGCGCTGGTGTCACATGCCATTCTTTGCTAAAACTGTCACAGGTTGTTTTGTTCGAATTGGCATCGGAAACAGCAGCAGCAAGCCTGTTTACCGGGTCAGTAAAACATTTATCATCCTTTTCATATTACAAACATCTTTCAGCTTTCTTGACACCATGAACAGCTTGCAACCTGACAACACATGTTTTAAGAGACAATTTGTAAAATGAACTCTTGTAGGTGGCTGAAATCATTGATGTGGTGGAGACGGCTAAAGTTTATCAGCTGGGGTCCACACGGACAAATAAAGGCCTTCAGCTCCGGTACGCTTGCACAAGAAAACTTCTTATACATGCATTCATCTCATAGTCTCCCATCACTTATGTAATGCGTCGTGTTTGCAGACATGGAAATGACACGCGGGTCTTCAGACTTGAGTTTGTGTCCAATCAGGAGTTCACCGAGAGCGAATTCATGAAGTGGAGAGAGGCGGTAAGTTTCATGTAGTTGCATTTTAGGTTAATAGTAAAACTGCTGTTGACCCATAGCATTATGGGATGCGCATGACCAACAGTAACTTTGCTGCTGCCCCATAGATGATGTCAGCAGGAATGCAGCTTCCTACTCTGGATGAGATCGCCAAAAAAGAGCAGTCCATCAAGGAGGCGGTCAACTACAAATTCAATGACAAAGACATTGAGGATGTACGTCCCAGTGATGTCATTTAGTTTCGTCTTTATAGGATATTTTTATCAGTGTGTAACAATGTGGTAATTCTTTTGTTAATGCAGATTGTCAAAGAAAAAGACAGATTCCGAAAGGCTCCACCGAACTACGCCATGAAGAAAACGCAGCTCCTCAAAGAGAAGGTTATAATGTTTATGTTAGATGTATTTCTTTGTTTGGTCTGTTTGGTGTGTTTCTGTGCGTACTTGTGATCTCGTGCTAATTATGTGTTACTTGTGTGTGCAGGCCATGGCTGAGGAGAGTGGTGATGGAGAGAAGGTGAAAGTACTGCAAGATCAGTTGAATGAGCTGGAGGAGAGGGCAGAAGCGCTTGACCGACAGAGAACCAAAAATATCTCTGCCATCAGGTCAGAAACACACACACACACTACTACTGCTATTGCTTACTTTACTACAGCTCAAAAGATTTGGTCTATCATTTTAAATTGAAATGTGAAAATTTTAAGACTTATTTAAATACATTTCAAAATGCAATTTATTTCTGTGATCAAAGCTGAATTTCTAGTGGTCTTCACTGTCACATGATCCTTCAGAAATCAGAAAAGCATGATTTTGTTTTCTTTGATGAATAGAAAATGGCACTTACTTAAAAATAAAAATCTTTTGTAACATTATGCTTGTATTTTGTTACTTTTTTATCAATTTGGTGTGCCCTTCCTGAATTAAAAAAAAATCTTACTGATCCCAAACCTCTTACCTGTCCTCTTTGTAATCATTTTCCTTTCTTTATTTACAGCTATATCAACCAGAGGAACAGGAGTTGGAACATTGTGGAGTCTGAGAAGGCATTGGTGGTAAGTGTTCTGTTGCTCTGTTCTCTCCTAAGGAACATTCTGGAATCTAAAATGTCTTGGTTGATTTTCAGGCAGAGGGTCAAAATTCAAAGAACCAGCAGATGGACCCGTTTACGAGACGGCAGTGTAAACCAACTATGGTGTCCAATGTGAGGCATCTTTCTATTAGCCCTGCTGCTTTCCTTCGCTTTTAAGCTCCTCCTTTTTTTTGGTCATTTAAAAAAACCTGAATTCTCTCTTTCGTCCTCAGGCAAGAGATCCCTCAGTACATGCTGCGATTTTGGCTCATCTCAACCAGAAGTACGGTTCCGGCTCAGGCCAAGACAACAGCCAGCAGGCTAATAAACAGGTAACATGCACAAAAACACGCCCACAGCAACATTAGCCTGTTCTGACCCAGAATTCACTTGCTTAATCTGTTTATTATACAGGGCCAGCCTAGCCAGAAAGACAAAGACGTTACCAAGCCAACCAGTGACCTCTCAGAGGACCTTTTTAAAGTTCATGACTTTGATGTCAAAATTGACCTGCAGGTTCCTAATGCTGGTAAGTTTGTCTCGGATCTAATAGCCATGTTTGATTTTAGCACAGTTAAAAAAAAAAAAAGTAGTGCAGTGCATGTTACAGTAAAGCCGTTTATAATCTATTTCAAATAAATGTGGTTCTTTTGAACTACCTCTTTAGAAAAGATTCGATTTTCTAATTGATTTTCTATCAATTTTAAGTTTGCTTACTGAGCATCAGATCAGCATATTAGAATGATTTCTGAAGGATGATGTGATGATCCTGAAAATTCAGTTTTACCATCATTATTTTATAAAACATAAGTTATTTAAACTAGTAGTAATATATAGTAATCTATTACTGTTTTTAAGAGATTGATTTTGATTTGTCAAAAACCTCAAACCCCTGAACAGTTGTGTATACGATCTGATATCTTAAATTTCACTATTTATTTCAATCATCTACAGAAGCGAAGTCTTTGGCGGTGAGTTCGAATGCATTACCTGTTAAAGATGGGGCACCACGTCGATCTCTCAACCTGGAGGACTACAAGAAGAGACGAGGACTCATCTGACCTACGTTTTTTATCCTCTCCTGCATGATTGGACACCTGTGCCAGGGGTCTACAGCTGCGGCCACCCCTGTGTGTGTGTGAGTGTGTTTGGGAAAGTGTGTGTGAGAGAGAGAGAGAGAGAGAGAGTATGATATAGAGAAGGAATAAGTGCATACCTTTAAGACTGAGTGTGTCTGAGACTGTGTGTTTCACCTGTTTGTAAGAGGAAATATTGATGAATAATGATAACCTTCAGGTCTTTTCCTGCAAAGGGTCAGTTTTTGAGAGATGAAAAGTCCTCTGCGTTATTTACGGCGTGTGCTGACGTGAGAACAGAAATGCATCACCTCTGGTTCTCCTTTTCGTACCAGTGTATTCAGCATATTTTGTCCCACTCAGACCCTCTCAGAAATGACCCTTTTATATCCAAGCTTGTGAGTGACTATCTCAAAGGACACTATTAAAAAAGACAACACAAATCTTGGGTTTTTTTTTTTGGAAAGTTGTAATTCGTTGTCAGTAATGTGATTGGGTCTGCCTCGCTCCCTCGTTCCTCCTGAAAATGCTCTGAAGTTTTTAAACAAGCATTTTCCTTTCTTTCCCCCCCATTTCCAGCCCATATGTACTGGGTTGCTAGGACAGTTCTGCTTAACTCTGCTTGCTGGTTAAGAGGCAGAGGAGCTGACCAATCAGAGAGGGAGTCTGACAATGACATCACACTCCCTAAATATAAACGTTTGTTTCATGTAAGACAATGATCAAATAAACGTGTCTGCCATGGACAAGAGAACTTTGAGAATTGATGTATCTTTGTTTTTACTGCGCTTTTTTTTTTTTCCTTCTATATCCCTCTGTCTCCCTCAGAGCTGATGTAAGTGTTAATGATCATTAATTATTGAAGTCTTTTAGTCAGTTCTCGTATCGTTGTGGCATGCCTTGTAAATAAGCGATCTTGAGTGAGTGCGGCTGAATAAAGGAGGAACTGTTTCATAAATTCATGTGCTTGTGTATTTACTGTTCAAAGGGCTCTTTTAGTTTTAATTATGAAAATACAGGTCCTTTTCAAAAAATTAGCATATTGTGATAAAGTTCATTATTTTCATATTTTACTTTCATATATTTTAGATTCATTACACACAACTGAAGTAGTTTCAACCCTTTTATTGTTTTAATATTGATGATTTT
>JAUYWG010000398.1:0-15923 GCA_034779775.1 Enteromius afrohamiltoni | reverse complement strand
ATCGTTGGTTTTCTTCAACTTACATTAACATAACTTAACGTTACCTAGCTCTTTCTTTCATAGGATAACATTAACTTCGTAGTCATCACCATAAACAGTAACAGACATGAATTTGTCGAGCAAAATAACTTAACAGACTACAATGACACAATTGTGTGGACAAATTTCCAACATCTTACCATCATATTACATTGATGCGCTTCCTTCAGATCCCCAACAAAAGATGGCGGCGATGTTGAGGTATGCTTAGAGGCCCCAAGGCATATCTAGGCAGTATAGATATCTATGCTCCCAAACACATGCAAACCAAATCTGAGGAATTCTCTTTCTACTGCTCCTTTTCTTTTCAGAGAGCCAGTAGAGTTAATGGTGCCCTCACATGGTTGGGAGAGTCATAACATATAGTTAACTCCGTTTCAGGCAGTGACTGTTACATAATGACTATTAAACATACATTTAGAACACGATTTGCTTGTGTGATTGTTTTTACTGTTCTAAGAGGTTGTGAATTATACATTCTTATTTTCTTGGAAAATTTTTGTTAAAATTTAGTTTTTTGGTCTTGTTAAACTAGGGTTTTTGAACCTTGCATTTAACTATGTAATACTTGCAATGGTTAACAACTTTGAAACTGTCAAGTGCGGGTCAGGTAGAGAGATCACTGGAGATGTTGAAGTGCAATTAACACACTTTTAATATTACGCTTAAACAATATCAAACAGAGACGAAACAGAAGCACGATAAAATAACAACAATCACGGACAAAGTGGAACTGAAAAGACATGGGATTTATACACAAGAACTTAATGACTAAAGTGAGGGCAGCTGGGGAGACACAGGTGGAAAAGAATCAACTCATAATAACATAATCACGGGAACTACCAAATAAGGGCAAACAGGAAGGAAGACATAAATTGAAACTAACACAATGAAAACTAAACTAAACTGAGAATACAAAAACACAGAGTGTAAACAGAACTAAACAGACAATGAATGTGACAGAAACATATCTATTGTAGCATAAATTGAATTGTTTAATGTCACACTTACATCCTAACTACACCTAAGAAGAGGTTATTTTTACATAGTAATTAAGAAAAATGTTACACCTTACACCTTATGAAATATACTAACAGTATAACTACTTTTTCCAATCATTACCTCCTTATTCCCCTAATTTTTGCACATTGTTCCCGTTTACCTAAACGTATGTATGGCTGTACGTTTTCGGTAAGTGTCATACATACCATGTAATTTCAGAATAGGTCCCCTTTAGTTATATTTATAGATAGTTTCAAAGCAGCTTTCCAGTGCTAAACAGGAAAATAGTGTGTCAGTAATGCAAGAGGACAATAACATTGTTGATCCAGTGATGTCATTATCCAGGGGTGCGTTTCCCAAAAGCAACGATGGTTGCAAGTTCAATCGTCTAATCATAGTTAGCTAATGATGCTTTGAGAAATGTACCATAGATCAGTTTATTTCTCTTCAAAAAGTGTCTGTGCAATCAAGCCAATAATACTGCCAGAGATTGTCCCCAACTAAGCAAGCCAAAAGAAACCGTGGAAAAGCAACCAAAACTAGAAATAAAGAAAAACCTTGGGAAAAACCCAGCTTAGTCAGGAGGCCAGGGCTCATCAAGTGCTTGTCGGGGTCTCCACTGACATTCAGGACGTAGAAGCTGTCACTATCCAGACAGCAAGCAGTTTTGGCCAAGATCTGGCCTGCATAGATTTCTCATGGGCCAGATGGCAGCCGGATCTGGGCCAACACTATATTGCTGTCAGAGTAGGTGGGGACCCACTATCTGGTTTTGATATAGACTGTTTGGACACCATGGATCAACGTTATGTCTGGTACAAAAAAGGCAATGCTTATAAGAACACCATCCACATGGTAAAACATGGTGGAACTGTCTTGTTTATGGAGCTCTGCTGTTTTAGGAAGTGGAAGTCATGACTTTATGAAGAATATCATGGATTCTCTGAAGTATTAGGCCATTATGGCAAGACTAATGCTTTTGGTGGAGAGAGTGAATCTTAATGGAGTTTCCTGCAGGACAGCCAAAGGATACATCTAAATCTACTTGGTTCAGGGATTGGTTGCAGCATGTTCTTGAGTGCCCTGTTCAGTCTTAATATTTAAATCTCACTGTGGCAGAAGATTATAGTGACAAGCTTCTAAGCACTTACAAACAGTGTTTATTGAAGTTGACATTTGACTTTTGGTGGTTAAATACACATTTTACATGATTTTCATGAATGTATAGGTCCTATTAGATTTTTTCCTCTAATTCATCAACTTTACATTCTTAGAATGAATCATGAGTATTGATAAACTTTATCTTATAGTTTACCGACACCTTTGTTAAATTTATTCTTTTTTTGTCTCAAACAAAACAGGGGGGCTGAATAATTTTGACTGCAACTATTTAGCAAAAGTGGTTTGGTAACATTTTAAACCAACGGAGTGATTTTATTACAGCAGTATTCCTTTTATATAGTAGCAGTCAAAATATTTATTTTAAATCCAAAGCTATTTGTTGCTGCCAGGGCATTGCCAGGTTTTTTTTAATAGAAAATAGTTTATATATATCGACCCTCGGGGGGTACACCGTATAGTGTCGTGGACCAATGAAGTCTAAGGTAAGGACACCCCAACAGAAAACCACTGGTCTTCCAAGTCTAGGGATTGAGCAGAAGGCTAACGACCTACTTCCGGAAAAAGTGCTTGTTACAGAAACAACGGACATCATATCGCAATCGACGGATCGACAACACCGGCAGTATGACGGCTATGGGTCAAAGCCTTAGCCTTAGGAAACCCATCGCCCGACAAGATCTCTTGTGACGCCCAAAAACATTTTCACCATTGGGCATTGGAATGTGAGAACATGACGGCTATGGGTCAAAGCCTTAGGGAAACCCATCGCCCGACAAGATCTCTTGTGACGCCCAAAAACATTTTCACCATTGGGCATTGGAATGTGAGAACAATATTATCATCACCATGGGAGACCTCAATGCTAAGGTTGGAAGCGACAACAACGGATATGAAAGGACAATGGACGTACATGGATCAGGAACAAAGAATGACAACGGAGGAAGACTATGCGAGTTCTGCCCACTGAATGGACTTGTGATAACAGGAACAATATTTCCCCATAAAAACATCCACAAGGCAACATTAGGTATCAGCGGATGGAAAGGTGAGGAATCAGATTGACCATCTTCTGATCAGCGGACAATGGAGATCTTCTGTCTTGGACTCACGAGTACAGAGAGGAGTTGATACCAACAGTGACCACTCCCTGGTGAGGATGCGCTTCAAACTGCGTCTCAATAACCACAAGAACAACAACAAAGTCAAACCAAGAATAGACTTGGAATGCTTGAAAGATGGAGAGACAAGGAAGAAATACTGTGAGGTAGTCAAGAGCAGGATGGACGAGACAAGGAACGAGAGTGAAGATGTAGAGGAGGTGTGAGAACAACAGAAGAACAACATTTGCTTATGTCAAATCAGCAGATGAGGTGCTCGGCTTCAGGAAGGGGAAGAACAAGCCGTGGATCAGTGAAAACACCTGGTAACTGATCGATGAGAGAAAAGTTACCAAGAAAAGGATTGATAGTACCTTGAAATTGAAACAAAATGAGGGAAGAGTACAAGGAGAAGGACAGGGAGGTAAAGAGGAATGTTAGAGAAGATAAGAGGAGGTGGATAGCAGAGAAAACACAGAATGCAGCGGAGAATGGAAGACAGAAAGAACTGTACAGCATAGTGAAGCAAGTAACAGGACAGAGCACCAGACAATCAGCAGCAGTGAACGGTGAGCTACCGAAGAGTAATTTGTTGACACCATGACATTTTGATTCATTATATTTTTCCCTTAAAAGGATTTCATCTTGTTCCGTGATTTATGTTCTATTCTGAATAAAATATTGACATTTGCCATCTCCACATCATTGCATTCAGTTTTTATTCACAATTTGTTCAGTGTCCCAACTTTTTTGGAATCCGGTTTGTACTTTTTTCAGTGTTTTATTTTTAATGAATTTGAAAGATACAGTTGTACGGTTATGGTGTATGGAGTAAAGATTTATGAGGGGAAAAAAAGTAATTTAAAACAGTTTAACATAAGGCAGCAACATAAAATTAAATGTGAGAAATGAAGGGTAAGTATGAGTACTTTCGCAAGGCACTCACTGGATATTCACCTTCTAATCTTTAGACCACTTAAGATAAACTGTTCACTCATGAAAAAACAAGAATATTTATCACATATCAATGTACTGTATTTTGACCAAACATACAGCGCACATGTAGTGCCAGTGGCATGTAAATTCTGTGTACATCTACATCTGTGCTTTAATCTTATATGCTTATCAATTCTTTTTTTTTTTCTGATAGGCCTTTGGAGAATGAGTCTACTGGCATTGACCTGCATGTACCACTCTATCGGGAGATCAGAGGACCATTGATTACAGGACATGTAGAATATCAGATTGTTGTTGTGACCCGCCTTGCTTCCTTCAAGTCTGCAAAACACAAAGCAGGAGATATTGTGCAGTTTGTTGTAGGTGGCAATTAATCAATAACCATATTGATGTTATCAACTATCTTTATAAACTTGGTAGAACAGAATAAGTCTGTTTATTATGTACATCAAGTTCTATTCATAAATGTTTTGTTGGCTTAACCATGGTTTATGTAGGCTTAAGTGTGTATTGAATTGCATGTAGTAGAAGAAACGAACTATAATAATGATAAAATACTTTAAAGGAGTCATGCAAAGCCAATTTTCCACTAGCTAATTTGATTCTTTAGGGTCTTAATGGAAAGTTAGTTTGTTTATATAGTAATGTAATATAGTTTGTTTTAAAAATGATCAAAGATAGTGTAAAAACGCTAATTTTCCCCTGTCAAAAACAGCTCTTTAGAAATCACTCTGTTCTGTGTACTTCCCCTTTAAATGTTCACAAGCTCCGCCGACCCCACCCATCTTTTCCGAAGCGCTCTCAGAGGATCTTTGTTTAGCCGTATTCATAGTGAAACTTGCTAATTAGCACATTATTAGGAAAGGTGATTTGCAAAGATTCATTAAAATACATTATACTCACTGCTTCTGTAGGTGAGGCTGGATCATGAATGATTCACACAAACTTAAACGCATTTCGGTTGATCAAGGGGGCGTTTTCCTTCAGAACCAAACGTAACGTTAATCCTCTGCGCCATCAGTCACTCAGATGTCGGGGGTAAATGACTACTGCTTTGTTCATTAATACATTTAACAACAAAACACCTCAATCTCTTAGAAGTCTTGCTTGTCTCTGCGTCTCGGTCTGATGACGGCTCGCTCAGGGCGGGTCTGAGGTAAGACACCAGTTCAGTCTGTGTGACACGCTTCTGTCAATCAAATATTGTGGGAGTGGCATCACACCGACATGCATTTGAGAATGGTTTGATTTCAGAAGGCAACTTATCAAAAGCTTTGTTTGTCTTCAGAACAAAAATATTTGTTGCCTAATTTGTTGAATAAAGTCATTATTTTTGCTAAACTAAAAGTCACCTACTCACTTAACCGATGCTAACACCAGCAGCAGAACGGTTTTTAGAGACAGGGTTTTTAGGTAGGGTGATTGTTGCATCTCAAAGGGGGAACCCTTAAAGTGCCCCATTACAGGTTATGAAAGGTTTATATTTTGGTTTTGTGAGTCCCCAACAACAGGTTGACATGCATGCAACGTCAAAATTATACATTTTACCTTTCCTGCTCAAAGACTTCCTTTCAGATTCTCAAAATTATGAATTTTTCCAAACCACTTCCTTGTGTGATGCCTCTCTTCATCGATTGGTCCAAATGGTCGATTTAATTTCCATGTCACAAAGCAGTGTTTGTGAGCGCAGTGCTGCATTGTGTAGCCATAAAGCTCCCCAACCCATGTTGGATAAAACTGTTGAGACAATTCTGTAAATAAAATATATGGTCACGTCCTGCTTGAACCACTGTCTTTTCAAAAAGGGCCAGAGCTCCATTGACCTTGACTCAGTGGCATCAGTTACGCTGGAACTTGTGGTTTCAGCCAGTACTGAAGGGGCCCGATGAGTGGCTAAGGTGGAGGTATCTGTGAGATATTAGCTTGGCCTCTGACTGGGATAAAATGAGCCAGTTGTTGAGGTAGTTCAGAATGTGGATTCCCATCTGTCCTATCTGCCACATCCATGTACATTTTAAAAGTGAAAATTTATTGATATTTATTGATATTGAAGGAGAATCTCATGAATCATCTGTGATGGGGAGCTATCTGGATTTGAAAGTAAGCTGTTTTTCAAGTCTAGAGAATGGATTCAGTGCACTGGGCATATTTAGTCATTTCATGAGATCATGGTTCAGGAGCTACAGTATAACAGTGATTTGTTGTGTGGGTGCTTTTTGAACAGGCCAAGTGTTCACAGCAGCATTTATGAGAAACATACATGCCATTGGAACTGAAGAACCCAGAAACGAATGGGGTGCTTGGAGGTAAAAAAGAGGCTGCTTGGAAGGTGGTCTAGTGATGGCAAGATTTTGCAAACCTCCTCTTCCTGTCCAGTGGATCAGGATGACGCCTGTGGGGCATGATGACCCAGCATCGATGGTGGTCCAAACAGCCCCATAGGGGAGACCGTAGTTGAGGAAAGGGACCATGTCAGCCTCCTGTCCATTGATCTGTCGATGGCCTGTGCTTTTGTCTTTGTGGGTTGCAGGGTCAGCTTTGTTGCACTGCACTGTTGCGCTGGTGCTTTTGACCTTCTCTTTCCATCTAAAGGCAATGGCCGAGCAGAGGTGCGTGCCCACTGACGCATCCAGAGCAAGCAGAATGTTGTAGGCTTTTACTTCAGCATCATTGACAGAGGTCAGGCCATCAGTGTAGATGCAGCGGACACACTGCACAAGCCAAGTAGGGAGCATGCCATGATTTGTGAGCTCACTGAGGACTTTTGTGAAGAAACAAAAGGCTCGCTGATGGGGGGCCAAATTGCACCTTGGCAGAAGCCATTCATACAGATTGGGCGAAAAAGTAAAAATTATTGTCTTGTTTTTTGAAAAAATAAGTCAAAATTAAGTGGTTTTTGCATAGAACAAGCACAATAATCTGCCAATGGGGTAAGAAAAATAATCTAATTTCAAAAAAGAAAACATGATTATTTTGCTTATGCCACTGGCAGAATATTTTTCATGTTTCAAGTAAACAAGGCAATACTTTTAACTTGTCTAGAAAATCCTCTTTGATTTAAGAATTTTTAGATATTTTGGCTGAAAACAAGACAAGGAATCTAGGAAGCATTTTTGCTGTGTATATGTCTGCTCTATTTTTAAGATCTGAGGTAAAGCATCAAAGTAGATCAAGTGTAAATAGAGTGCTAGTGTTAGAAGTTCAAGAGTAGATACAGATATGTTTTTAGCCTATCTTGAACATGGCCAAATTATCATGCTACGTTTTTCTTTATTTTATTTTTTGTTATAATTGTACAGGTTTCCAAAAAATACAGTGAAATTGAAGAGTTTTACTACAGCCTGATGACTAAGTATCCAAGCATTCATCTGCCTCCAATGCCTCGCAAAGTCCTGTTTGTGGGTGAGACAGACCTCAATAAGCGGAGAGTGTCTTTTGACAAACTTGTCAAATTCTTTTCCAAGCACCCAATGCTGGCAAACTGCACAGAATTACTGGAGTTTTTAGGTTGGAAAGCAAATCTCAAGATTTTTTACATACAAGTGTAATGACACATTATTATTGCATTGTCAAGTATTTCTGTATAATAATGTAGTGACAATACTGTAGTATTTTTATTATATGCCATACACTGTGTAATTTTTGTATGGTTTTGAGAAAATTTGAGATGTAAATTTTGTATTTTGAGTCAAATTTCAATCAGATGGTTAGATGATTTTTTTTGTTCACCACATCTGAGAGTAATATACAGTTGATATACAGTCAAAGGATGCCTAAACTGTGCCTGAATGAAAATAAATATTAGCAATTAAATTTAACAGTGTATGCCTGGCTTAATGATTGTTCTATATAATGCTGCATGCAGTTTTTTATTTTGGACTTGGTTTAATTTTTTTTTTTTGGTAGGAGCAAAGACATTGCTCACTGATGTCAAAACTACAAATGAACCTGAGAGATTAGACAAGGAACAGGAAGATGGTCTGGATTTCTTTGAAAGAGAGGAACCATCCAACTTGAAAATGGCAGTAGCAATGGATATATCGGACCAGAGTGTAAAACCACTTAAGCCACATGAAGAGAAGGAATTAACAGACCCGCTGAGCAGTAAGAAGTAAGTTTCTCTCAATTTAGTATTGTAAATACATTTAAAGATTAAAAAAATATACATATATACACAGTGCCCTTCACTAATATTGGCACCCTTGGTAAATCTGCACAGCAAAGGTGGCTGTGAAAATAAATCTGCACTGTTTATCCTTTTATGATAATGAATCTGCACTGTTTATCCTTTTATGATAATTTTATGATATCCTTTTATGAAATCTGCACTGTTTATGGACAAGCTAGGTCGCTCCATCTAGGCCCTCACCACCACCACCACCACCACCTTGAGTCAAGCCGCGGCTCTCGCGCCCACTCTCCCGGCCGCTCCGCCAGCCCCGGCCGCACCCGCTACAATGTTCAAGCTGGCTTGACTATCGCTCCCGGAGAAGTACAACAGAGCTGCAGGCAAGTGCAAAGGTTTTCTTCTCCAGTGTGAGATTTATATGACACAACAAGCACACTGCTTTGCCACAGATGACAGCAAGGTTTCTCTAATCTGTTCACTCCTCACCGGGAAAGCTCTTGACTGGGTGACTGCGTTATGGAAGGGACGCAACATGGTTTTTCCTCCCTACCGGAGCTTTATCAGAGAGTTCCGTTGATGGCAGAGATGCTAAGGACGAGATCATGATGCTAAAACAAGGCCCCTCATCAGCAGCAGAATACACTATGACATTTCGTACCCTCGCTGCACAGATTTGATGGGACGTGGATCCTCTGCTAACCATCTACCGATGCGGGCTGAGAGAGGAGCTGCAGGCAGAACTGGCGAGCTGTGATCAAGATAAGACTCTCTCCGAGTACATGGATTTGGCCATCAAAAAGGATCACCTTCTGCGATCACGCAAGCCTCGTCGCCAAACCCCTACACAGGCTTCAGCCCGGCCTAGTCTACCACCCGCGGAGCCAATGCAGATCGGTTCAACTCAGATCTCCAGGGAGGAACGTGAGCGGCACATCCAGAACAACCTGTGTCTGTATAAAGACCCTGGTCTCATCTAGCGGTGGACTTCATAACCGACCTGCCTCCCACCAACCACTACACCGCTGTGTTTACGGTCATCGACCGTTTCTCCAAGGCCTGCCGTCTCATTCCCCTTCCAAAACTACCCATCGCCTGGGAGACGGACCAGGTACTCGTGGACCAAGTATTCAGGAACTACGGCCTACCAGAGGACATTGTTTCAGACCGAGGCCCCCAGTTTACATCCCGCGTCTGGAGGGCTTTCTGCACCCACCAGGGAATCAATGTGGCCGCTTGGCCGCTTCCGCCCCCGATCACCCGCCATTTTGTGGACTATATAAACAATAGCTGGACGTTTATGCTTCGCGAAGTTTTGATTTTGCACCTTGTACTCCTCTAGAAGGGACAACTTTAATTTTTCCCACTCAGCTCAGCCTGTAAGGTATCAGTAGTGGCTCTGGCATCAAATGTCATTAAGCAATTGCTGAGGTTTTGCATTGCTGATGCTGGAAGTCCCTTGTCCCTTACCTAAGGGAAGGTTTTTGGATCAAAGGAAAGATTTTTCAAGATTTCAAGATTAAGTCTTGTGAGGGTTTCTTTCAGGAGGCTGAGAAAATACTGCCCAGTAGAAGCTTCACTATTGACCAGAATAACAAACTTCTCGTGGACCACATCTGTGACACACCTGAGAATCACAGAACACTGGTTTTTGGTTGTGATGTCTTGAGTAGTGTCAATCTGGACAAAAAACATTTTGGCTTCTCTGACCTCACTGACAATTATCTCCCTTATCAGCTCACTGGTCACTTTGATAACCTTGTTGATTATATCTTTTGAGAGCAGAGTGACCAATGAACCTCTGCCTCTTGCCCCAGCTTCATGCTGTTTTTTTTACTTTTTTCTATACATTCAGTCAAATGTTGTTGCAGGCAGGGTCATACATAATCAGGAGCATAATCATCTAAAGGAAGTTACCATGGTCTACATCTCGGGCTTCCAAAGTGTAGGCAGCTTCTGAACCCCGGTAGCTTAGACCCCGTTTTCCTATTACCTTGACAACACCGACCACACGTTCCATCACCTGCCGTTTTTTTCTTACTTGCTCTTGATGGAGGGAGAGCTGGTTTTCCCTTAATCTAGTCTCAGTGTCCCCTTGATGTGCCCTTAAGAAGTAAGCCTCTGCACAGTCTCGATGGATATGACTTCTTTCATGTTCCTCGATTCTTTGATTTACAGTACATGCTTCCACAATTGCATGCTTGCTCTAACAAAGGCGCTGTCAAAAGCACAGGGCTTTGAAAATGCCAAACAAACTGCAGAAGAGAGCATGGCTTTCTTCACAGTAAGTTAACCACTTGCGGTTGATCCCTTCCCTACTATGAAAAATATTAGTCAAGGTTCTTCTTGGGGTTTGTTGGGGGTATTGAAAAAATAAAGACAGATCTTTAGACTTGGGACGGGCAAAATAATTGAAGATTTTAATCTCTTCTTCAGCTGGTCCAGCCTCACCACTTTGAATCTTCTTCTCAGCTGGTCCAGCCTCTGTACTCTCCACATCCCTCTCCTCATCTGCTTGTGTTTCTATCCTGAACCCTGAGGGTTCATTCTCCCTTGCACTTACTATCAAAGCATCCTCCTCCATGTCTGGTTAAGATGACATAAAAAAACTGCTATTATCAACAATATTACCACTACATGGTTAAATGCAACACAATTACATAAATTATGTATAAAAATGAGTTGCATACGAATAATCTACACTGATGTTACACTAAGACAGCATGTCTTTGCAATATTATATCTTATTCTCCATATGTTGCAATCATTACATTTTCCAATCATATTTCACTAATAAACTTCAGAATTTTGTTTAGCTTATACACTGCATTCTAACCACTGTTGTACCTATAACATTGTGCAATGTGTGCACTCCTGTACTTGTAGTCGTGACTTCTTTTCCTAGCATTGTCTGATCAGCATCATCGCTGAGCTGAGTCTGACTGAATTCTGAGACTGTAGATAAAACAGAACAGGCCTCAAATACAAATTTTTACAGCATATTGACAATTGCATTTCCCCTTATAGTATAGGCCACTAGTTATTACCTCACCTCCCAACAAAACCAACTTTCCTTGAAAGGTCTGGCTATGCTGCACATGCACATTAACACTGAACATTTTTGGATGCACTTGGATGCATCTGTTTGAAGAAAATGAATGTGATCCAATGTGAATGTTAATGCATTCTAATATTTTCCATCATGACAAAGAAAAATCAGATAGGACATGTCCATGGATATATGCACATCAGTTGATGTAGAAATGATTTAATATGACTGAGACGTATCCAAGGCAAATGGGGTGAATAATTTGGGCATTTTCAATTTAAGGGAAAGCTAATTACACCACATACAATTTCGAAAATCGTATGTCCTTTAAATGTGATTAAACATGCATTGCCAAAATCTAATCAAGCAAGAAAAAGTACAACTTTTAGATTGTAAATTCAATGTTGACTTCGTTCTCTGTATTGCATTGGCTACATTACAACAGAGTGACTAAATCGCAAAATAAATCTCCACGATCATTCTGTGCAGTGCATTTAACCAAATCAGGGTGAAACAGTCTCACTCACATGGCTATACCACAATCGACATCCACACAATGACTTAGACACCTCAATTTGGATAGAACGTCTCGCTTGCATCTGATAACATTACTTAACTTCTGCTAGTGAAGGCTATTGGTCAAACAGCTTCTAGCCTATTCATTAGTAGCAACAAGGCTATAAAGAAAACTGAAAACTTACTAGTCATTGACAAACAAATGGTCGAATTTAAGAGCCACTCAAGGATTATTATGGCAAAGTCATTAATTCGTCTAAAATATACCAGCTTTGGCAGAGTAGTGGGCCACTAAGTCACTACCATACCAACATTGGACTAGCTTGTACTAGTTCATGCCCAGCAGGCACGAGCACAGGTAGGGCTCAACCTGTGCAGAGCATGTGCCCTGTTTCTAATTACAGTCGGAAGTGCCTTTTTTGAGGAGTTTTTTTTATTTTTTATAAATCAGTACTATTGGTAACCCTTTACATCTGTTTGTCTTTTTAACAAATATTTAACCAATTAAAGGCATTAAAAAGCGTATCTCTTAGAACCACTCAAACTGTCAGTCAAAGTGCAAGTGCAACGTTGTCTATATAAACACTAGTATGTCTGTAAAGGTTTATATAATGCATCACCACACCGGTGTGATGTTGACGTAATGTGATGTCACCGTTTTAATGATGGACAAATTGCACACATTTGCTGGTGTAACTGCATTTGAGTTTGACACAAAGCAACCGATGATGCTTGTCAGCTAGGCAAAATGTATTATAAGAAATTTTTATTTTATGGCTGTCTGAATGTGTTGATGCATGTAAATTAATTCATGTAATTTATTAACATTTTATCATATTATATAGAGTATGGTCACACCATGGTGCTATTATATTATGCATGTGTTTGCTGGCTAGATTAAAAAAAAAAAAAAAGAAAAAAAAAAAATATATATATATATATATATATAGTATTGTAGACTCCCCTCATTTATTTTAAATATACTTTACCTGCAGTCAGTTGGATAAATGCATTCCCCATTCCCAAGAGGCTTTGCTCCATTCTATATTAGATAGATAATTTATTGATCCCCAAGTGGAATTCAAGAAAAAACAAACAAACAAATCAAATTGTTTGTCTTTTTTATTTGTGACTTTGAATGTTCTGCAGGATAAGCTAACCATAGATAGAGAGTGAACAACTGATGTAAATATTGGTTGGATGTTTAGGGGGAGTATGTGGGAGTATTTCACAGAGAACTTAGTAACGTCAATGATTCTAATAAGCTCAGGCCGGCCACATTCCCCTCGCGCCCGCTCAATTTGTGATCCGCTGTGTAAATCCTTCGGCCGCCAACCGGGAAAACTCCAGGCCGATCAGACTGCCACTCTGTCCCTGGTGTTTGTCTATCATCCTAATACACAGCGATGATAGAAGAAATCTTATAATGGGCCATGGTTGGGTCTGGAACAATAATCCAAACACATGGCTGTTCCAGTCCTCTGACCTGAACCCTGCAGAAAATGGTATAGTGAGGTGAACTAAAGAGGAGAAGCACCATCATAAAGCTGGTATTCTGAAGGATCTGGAAAGATTCTAGATGAAGGAGTCTTTTGTCTTATCAGGTGTTCTTCAAACTCTTAGCAATAATTGGGTGCCAATAATTGTGGCTAACATGTATTGGAGAAAAAACTTTTATTTCATCATGAGTTTTTTCCCCCATTTTCAATTATTTTACTTAAGTAATAGGTTAGAATTTTGTGCATTTTTCATATACTGTATATATATATATATATATATATATAGTTTTGGCTTATGTCTACTGTCGCCTCTGGTTTGCTTAGTAGGGGACAATTAATTTCTAGTGATTACAAATATCCTATTGAAACTGAACTGAGCTGGACAATGACGTCTCTGCATTCAATAATGAAATGCCTGAAAATTGAGTGTTCAATCTTGTCATTGCACATTGCTGACACTCTATTTTCCAATTTGATGCTGCTTAGTGCTTGGACAAAATCTGTATTGTTAAAAGCACTATTTAAATAAAGGTGACCCCGCAGTTATTATATGCCTATTTCGAGCAGAAGCAGAAACAAGATGTTTCTTTGTTTCTTGTATCTGTCTCTTTAAATCCAAATGATCACAAGTGTATCTGGCAGAAAGAATAGAGACCACAGTTTGTCTTGTTTGAGGAGCTATTAGAGGTAGTGACTAGGGCAGTGGCCAAGTTTTATATCTATTGGCCTGCAGAGAAAGAGCAGCAGGAACATCCTAGGAGCACGCTCAATGTATGCTCAATGCATTCAAAGTCACTTTCTTTGCGCCAGGGTCTGCTGTTCTCCCCCAATCTGCATATTTATGTGTCTAGATTAAACCATACTATGCCCACCTCAGTCCAAAACACACTATTTAGATGTATTAAAGAAGTCATAAAAAAGCCAATTTTCCGCTGGCTCATACGATTCTTCAGGGTCTTAATGGAAAGTTTGTAATATGGTTTGTTTTAAAATTTCTAGATAGTGTAAAAAACGCTAATTTTCCCCTGTCAAAAACAGCTCTTTAGAAATCACTCTGTTCTGTGTACTTCCCCTTTAAATGTTCACGAGCTCCGCTGGCTCTGGTCCTCTTTTCAGAGGCACTCTCAGAGGATCTTTTTTTAGCCGTATTCATAGTGAAACTTGCTAATTAGCACATTATTATGAAAAAACGATTATCAAAGATTAATTAAAAGACATTATACTCACTGCTTCTGTAGGTGAGGCTGTCATCTTTATGGATTAAAATTGTGATGAAAGAGGTTTTGTTTTCGATTTCTTTTTTATTTCGTTAAGTGGTCATTTAAAGCTTTTTTTTGCATGGACACACAAATAAAAGTAGACCCTTTACAGTTCTGAATGAGGTATTACTCTTACCTTTAGACTATCAGAAAAAATGACGCCATCTGCCTTTTTGTTTCCACTGGAAAAAAATGCAAGTGGTTGCACTGCTTCCTCCGTGTGCTGCAAGAGCCTGCTTTAGATTCTCCTCACAAAGTGAATATACCATCATACCATCGCACATGTTATTACAGTGCAGTTTTAATATTTGAACGGTGTTATATGCTTGAAATGTTTTATTGTATTTTAGGCAAGTAGTGATGATTTGAAAAGGTTAATTTGATTAAAAAAAAAAACAACAAAAAAAACCGAACAAACGTTACTTTTTAAAAAACAAAAACTTATATTTAATGAACAAAAATGCTGCAAGCGTTAAATTAACTTAATAAAAAAAAAAATTAATATTATTATTTTGCCATTACACAAAAATCTTAACTATTTTAATAGCTGAAACAGTATGAGCTGTTTTGGTAGAAGGACCACTGTCCAGAGCGAACTGGCTGGAGCTAATAGCCTCGGACCTGGGACACAGAGGCCGAAATCATTTCCACTGATGGGGCAGTAGCCTCGCGACATTCCTGTAAAACCTGCCCTCCCCGCCTTCACTTGACCACATCACACATACAAGGTTACCCCAGGAAGATCAATTAAATAAATCACTCTGCACTTAGGCTTAAGTAAGTGCACATAGAGCACTTAAATGATCTAATTAAACACTGACAACTCCGAAATAACTGGTTTGTATATCATAATAATTAACATAATAATTTAGTAATAATAAATTGATCATTAATAAAGTATGACAATACAGTTACTAAACATGATATATATGCTCAAGAACAAGGGATTTATAGATGCAATTGTAAACTGCTTAATAATGCATAACAAAGTTGGAACAATGGTTTATGGATTGAAAGGATGAAGTATTTACTAATATTTAGTATTTACTAATGCTTAACTAATGATTCATACTGTAGTGTGAAGTTATTATAAAGTGTTACCCATATTTTTTTTGCGAGATTTTCCATGTTTACATTAGGGACTCTTGAAAATCTGTTTGTGTGTGGTGTGCTGTCTTTGTGTCATGAGCCGCGCCTCTGTGGCTCTCTCCGGTGGACAGCGGCGGGAACCTTCACCCGAGTTTTAGTTCCTACCCG
>JAUYWG010000397.1:0-15930 GCA_034779775.1 Enteromius afrohamiltoni | reverse complement strand
CATATTTTCATTAAATATACATGCGTGTGTTTGTATTTATATTATATATATATATATATATATTAATAAACACAGTACATTCAAATATATAAAGAAAAACGTTTATTTTTATGTGATTAATCATGATTAATCCTTTGACAGCACTAAGAGATTATATATATATATATATATATATATATATACACAGATTTTTTTGATTTTCAATTTTAGTAAAAATGTAAATATATATATGTAAAAAAAAAAATATATATATATATATATTATTTGCAGAAATATTTTGCACCATCTTTAAATGAGTTAGTGTGCTATCATGTATATATCAGCCATCTGCCACCCTGCTTTCTAAAGCATCAGTCACCACAAATGTTGGTTGGCCACTAGCCAGTACTACAGTCAAACATAAACTGAGCACATTAAAGTAGGGTGTGAGGACTATTTAAAGCAACCTGTAGTTTGTTTAGTCCTGATCTCTCAGCACAGCTCAGAGCAGCCTTGAAACTGTGATCGAGCATCTCCATAGACTGTCCGATCTCCTCCTCACAACCAGCTATATTCAACCACGTCCCACACTCCTGAACAACACAAGCAAGAATATCACTGAAAGATGACTTCACTCCAAAGATGAAGTATGACAGGTTTAAAACAAAGTAGCAGGTTTCTTATCTCTGGCTATGTTACCTCTTTAGGGTTGCCCTCTCTCAGCTTTAGTTCTTGTCTGTAATGCTCCACAGCTCTGTGATGTTGTCGCAAATCGGTGTGTGTGGCCGCCAACGACACGTAAATAACGGCTAACTCATGAGCGGGCTTCCCTAAAGCCTCTGCACACGCCAGCTGATACATAAACACAAGAGGTGTAAGAACTTTAAATTACATTCACACAGAAGTATAGTAAGAATTAAATAAAAAAAATTACAATTAAATTATATATTATATATATATATATATATATATATATATTTTTTTTTTTTCAAAAGAATATAGAATACAATAAATCATTAAATTAGAAAAATAAAATATACAATTATTTTAATATGTTTTAATAAAATACAAATAAACTAAAACAAAATAAAATGTATGTTTTATAATACAAATAAAATAAGTAAAAAAAGTATTTTTATTTTAATACAATTAAAAAAATAAATCAAATCAAAATCACTGTATTTCTTACTTGTGTTTGATAAGCTTCCAGAGCTTTGTTATAGCAGCCCACTTTACAGTAAAGATCACCCAGCTGCTCTGACAGATCCATGGCCTCATGGGAAAACTTATCAGTCACTTCTGTCGCCGTCTGCTCCAGCTGACAGCCTCGGATTGCTGCATCAGACACACGTTCAGTCAAACACCATGTCAGTGTCTGCTAATACTGTTATTAGAAGCCACAGTGCTTTGATTTAGAGGTTTCTAACTGAAAATCTCCATTATGCTCCGAGAGATCAGCATTCAGCTCTAAGCTGCGCGGCTTTGCGAGATAAACCGTCGTCGGATCTCCTGATCTAACAAAATCTGTCAAACCCACTCACAGATGTTCTTAATCTCACCGTGTTTGAAATCTCTCTTGACAGCCTCACGATCAGAAGGCTGCTGGGAGCCCAGACAGAAGGCTTTCTTCAGAGAACGCCGTGCCGCCACAAAGTCCCCGAGATGAAGCAATATCTGAGCAGATGTACAAAAAATAAATAAATACACCTGTCAGAAACGAAGTGACAGGAAACAACAATCTAACAGCACATGCTGTCTGGAGAGCATCACCTTGCCGATACTATGGAAGCACTCGCTCTCACTGAACTTGTCCTTTATTTTGCGGGCGCATTCTTTCGACTGCTCGAAACAGCGCATGGCGCGCGAGTGCTGCCCGTTGCGGAAGTGAATGCTGCCCAGGTTGAAGTTGGCACGATACAGATCTTCTAGAAGGTGGTTTTTCCTTTAGGAGAACAGGTCAGATATACACAAAATGGTTTTGAACCAACATATTCATATTAGTGAATTAATTCTACAATTACATTTTGATTTTTTACTTCTTTTTTTTTACTTGTGAAACTCAAATATTTGCCCTAATAAAAGGTTAAATATAGATATATGTACATTTTATAATTATATAAACATCACATTTTAATTATTTTCAGTTTGTTTAGTTCATTTGCTGGTTTAAATATTAATTCCTTTTTTTTCTTTTTATAAATAATAGATTTTTTTTTATTAATTAAAAGTTCAAAACAACAGCATTTTTTATATCTTACCTAGAATTTTTGAATGTTAGTGTATCACAATTTCTACTAAAATATTAAGCAGCAAAACTGTTTTCGACATTGATAATTATAAGAAACGGCAAATCAAAATGATTTGTACAAATTGTAATATCATTTAATTAAATCAATGTTTTTACTGTATGTTTGATCAAATAAATGCAACCTTGGTAACATAAAAAACACACCTAACTACTAGCAAACACTGCATTTTCACTTGCTTATGAAGCAAAAAGTGTCTTACTCTGCAATATAGATGCTCTGTCGTATGAAATCACTGCAGCGCTGCGGTTCCTTCATCCCATCATACACACAGCCCAGATTCAGCAGGAGACGGGCTTTCATCTCACTCAGCTCTCGTGATGATACTGTACCTGCAAAACAGAGATAATGTATAAATACCTCCCTTTTTAGCCAACATACTAGCAGTAGTATTCTGACCAGGTTAACCGTGTAAGTTGATATGCGTAAACTCATTCTTTAACCTTCCAGGCGCTCATCTACAATGGCCAAGCTCTTCTTGAAAGCATCTTCCGCATGCTTCAAGCTGTTCTGGGAATTGTCCGAATCAAACAGGAAGAGGTATGTTCGTCCAATAGTGGCCAGAGCCCTCTGCTCCTCTGCTGCATCATGGACGGAGCGAGCCAGATTGAGATGAAGCCTCTGGTGCTGAGAGAGAAACTCCATGTGAGAATGACTGCACTCCATGCGATCGCTCTACTTCTAACTAGCATATACTTGCAAACCTTCAGAGCCGATTCGATGTTCCCAAGTTCTGCATAGCATTCTCCAATCTTCCTATTGGCCACAGCAGAGCCAATTACATCGTGCAAAATCTCAGACAGTGCCAATTCCTGCCGATGCTCTTCAATAGCAGCGCGATAGTCACCTAGAAGACACATGAGCCAGGATAACTGACTCGTAATACATTCATTCAACTGACACAGTAAAGCAACATTCCTAGGGACCTACAGTCTTCCCGTTAAGACATCAAAGCCATTACCAAGTCTACACAGGGCTTCAGTATCTGTTTTACCTGTTTTAGCGTAAACCTCCCCAAGCTGATTGCACAAACTGGCTTCTTCTTTCAGGTTATTGCAGCTCTGAGCCTTACTCTTGGCCTTCTCCAGCACTGCGAACACATGAATAACATTTTTTTTTTTTTTGCAACTTATACAAGCATATTATATACACACACATTTGAATTATTGTCCTTGAATGTGTATGCATAATTGTACTAGATTATACTAAATCACAGTTGTTTAAATAAACACATTAACACAGTAAATATATATAATATGCAATAAAATAGTCACTAATTATATATATCAGTAATTATATATTTATATATTATATATATATATATATACATACATACATAATTATACACACACAACCGTTCAAATATTTGGGGTCAGTAAGATATTTAATGTTTTTTTAAAGATGTTTCTTCTGCTCATCAAGGCTGCATTTATTAGAATAATTTTCAGAAAAAAACTGTAATATTGTGAAATATTCTTTAAATTTAAAATTACTGTTTTCTGTGTGAATATATTTTAAAATGTCATTTATTCCTGTGATACAAAGCATCATTACTCCAGTCTTCAGTGTCACATGATCCCTTCAGAAATCATTCTAATATGCTGATGTTTTATTATCAGTGTTGGAAACAGTTGAGCTGCTTAATAATTTTATTTTAGGATTCTTTGATCATTCAAATATTAAAAAGAGAAGCATTTATTTAAAATGGATTATAATGTTCAGAACTACTGTTACAGTAGTTTACTGTTTCACTACTGTTCAAAAGCTTCATAGATTTACATTTTAGAAATGTTTTATATTAGGTAAAAATATGTTGTTTTTTACTTGTTATTCATAAGAATCCTGATGAAAAAATTCTGTGCAAACATATTTATTTAGTAGTTATTTAGTACAACTATAATTTATAGTTCAGTGTAATGTAGTATTTTATTTATAGAAAGCATATTATTCTAAACTATAACTGCTCAAAAAAATGCATATTAAATACCTTTATATTACAGCAACTTACATTTTAAACATAACGGTTCAAATATATAGCCATTTTATATATATATTTATAATTTACTATAACTACATAATAAATAATAAATATAAATAGTTAAAGATATTATAAAATATAATAAATAATGTATAATAAATAAAATATAAATTTACTAGAATACTATAATGTGTATTTGTATTATATATAAATAGAAACTGACATATAACGTGTAAACAAACAAAAATCAAACAATTACATATGTGTGGATGGTTTGATTACAATAAAATGCACATTTTTAATCAGTATTAAACAATAAATGACAAAAAAAAAAAATCACAGACGATACCCAAAAATAATATTCTCGACGGATTTAAGGAAAACAACTTACGCTTGATCTCTTTTGTAACGTTAGACGTCATCCTGAGCGTTTAGCAGGATCTCTACCACGATCACTGCGAACTCTCGCGCATCTGGTGAATAACAAACACTACCGGGCGTCACCAGCTGCAGAACTATAAAACACGTCCTCATCGATCTCTTTACAGCGGCTTTAAAGCTGATCAGTGCTTATGATCGTCTATATTCACTGTTGTGTTGATTCTTTCAAAGCGGCGCGCCAAAGTTCACGACACGGAAAAATTGAAAGACGCTGATTGGCTAGTGAAGCTGACGTCAGGAATCTCCCAAAATGCATTTCGTGAAAATGTCCATCTCGAGTAGCCATCTTGAAGAGGACTTTTTTTCCAATGAAATGTTTGTTAAAAGAAACATAAGCCGATGATGTAAACGTACAAGGTTAGAAAAATGTGTTTGTTTAATTTATTTCAATTACTCACAGTCTGAGTGACAAACCATGCACTTCATTTCCTTTTTCTTGAAAGTGTATTTAAGAAGTCTGTGGTAATTAATTAATGCTTTGAAGCAGAGTTTTGGACTTTCGTGATTGCAAAATGATATCAGCTGTATAAGTATATATGTATAAATATATGGCAAGTGAATGACAAGTGTTTCAGTTCTTAAAAAAAACCCCATGAAATTACTTTGAGCAGCTTTGAAATTTATTAAAGATTTTGAAAGCCAAGCATCACAACTTTTTTTTTATAATACTGTAACTAGACAATCACCCCTGTTGCATTGACCTTTGCTAAATTATTGCACATTTCTTATTGAAGACCTTTATTTATGCACCAGAAAAATTAAAATCTGAACGTGTGCTTCTTGGGAAAAAAAAGTCAAACAAATCCACAGGTTCACATTTTGTACATATTGTCTCATTAGCAATAAATATGTCCTCTACAAATAACAGTCCAGCTTGGGTTTATTATCATACTGTTTTTTTCTTTAAAGAAAAATCTTGTAGTTCGAGTATGTAGACTCTTACAGGACGTCCAGCACAATGTGAGCATAAGAAAGGCACTGCTGGTGAAAGTTCACATTTTCTTTCCAAGTCACTTGCCAAAACTTTTATTAATAACACCAGCTGTGGTGGGTTGTGTAAAAGCAAGATTGTGTCAACTGTCACATGCTTTGCATTATTGATGTCAGGAGTCCTTTGGATTTGTTTCTCAAGATGATGATCTTGCTTCATCACTTCCTGTCGGTGGTTTTAGCTGATCCATCAGCTCCATAAAAAGGGAAACCCGCTGAATGAGCGAGACGGACTTTTCGGCCCGCAGGAGGCAAGAATATACGTTCTTGTAGATCTTCACCTGCTCCTCTTCTTTACCACTGCATATGAAAATACAAAAGTGGCACATAAAGAAACACTATAATGCTGTTTGTTCGATAGTAACAATAATAAATCTTTAGGGTGCTGATGTATATTTTATATCTCTCACCTGAGTTTGCGTTTGCTTCCAGTGCTGAGTTTAACCAACTGCAGCAGCAGGAAGGAGAAACTGGGCTCAAAGATGCCAATTAACTTCACAACCTCTTCAGCGTTGAGCTCAGACGAGGAACAACTGTCTGAAGTCTCATGGAGTTCTTCAGGTTTGTCTGAGTCTTCTGGCGTCAACATCTGTCAACATACAGCACACAACAATGTATCTGTTGTTGTTATTGCTGTTATTATAATACATAATATTCATTAAAGCAATTATGAAAGGGACTTACAACTGAGAAATCATTATTGTTAATAATAATAAACTAAATCTTAAAAATAATCAAATGAATAAGTGTGATTATTGTTAGTAGTAGTATCATCGTCTTTATAAGGGACTTAGAAATGATTCATTATTTATTTAACAATAATAAACAAAAACATAAAGACACTTTTGTCCAGGGGAGAAATGATGATCATGCAAGGGACTAACAAACGATATTATTATTTTTATATGTCTGTGTAAATACCTTTTCTTGCTGCTCCAGCAGCTCTTTATGGATGAGTTTGAAAGCATGACGCGTTTCACACATGATCTCTAAAGCTCCCGTCAGAGTTTTCAGTTTCACAGCACTGCTGTTCTGACCTGGAAAACACAATAAAACATCCCATATGAGGCTCCACTCCTCTCCCAGCTGGTATTTCCTGCAGTGTGTGATTCTCACCTGCCATGGTGAACTCAGCAAAGGCCACTCTCTCCAGAAGCGTGCGGAGCAGCTCACACGGGGCGTCGCTCAGACTAATGAAGAGCCGCACGGCCTTACTGTAATGCTGCTCTGCCAGAGCTTTGTGCTGCTTACGGACGCTCTCGTCTCCAACCTGACGGAGAGAAATGGCACCAACACTTCATGTTAAGTCTTGCTGTATGTTGAAGGTGTATGCTCTTCTTCTGCAGGGGTCCGGTGCTGTACCTGGTTGCGGTAGCAGCTGTGGTACATTGAAGCCAGTCTGTGGTGGATAGTGGCTGCTCTGTACTGATAGAGCGGCTGGCGAGCGGACTCCGTCTGCAGGTCACAATACCTCAGGGACTTCATCATGGTCTCTGTGACTTCCCTCTCGATCTGAAACACAGTCAAGTGGAGTTCATTATCTCAGCAGTGTGTACGGACAGAATAAAGTGTGTGTGTGTGTACCTGCTCCTGCGCTTTACGGGATAGCGGTGCATAGTCCTGGAGGAGTGTAGCCAATGTGAAATACGTTGTGGAGAGTTCCCAGTTGACAGAGTCCCAGACGGCTGAGTGACTCTCCCTGCAGCCCAGAGACTTCAGCGCCCGCTGATAGTAATCTAGTGCCTAGTGATGGAGAGATGAAGAGAGAAGAGAGCTACAGCAACAAGGACCTTTAAAGGACATTTAAATTAATACAAGGGACTTGCTACCACTACAAATATGTTATTAGTAGTAGTAGTAGTAGTAGTTATAACAGAAAGTATTATGATTATCAATATGGTTGTTGTATTAACTTCATATGAAAATCTTAATATGATACTTCTATTCAAGGGATATACAAATAAGATATGATGATTGCTATTACTATTATTGTTATTATTAATAACCATCTTAAACCATCTTAATAAGACAGTTGTTTCCACCTTGTATCCATCTACCAGAAAAATTAATAAGAATAATCATACTAAATACTATTATTTATTATTACTCATAATAATCATTTAAATTTGCAAATGAAAAAAAAGTAGTGACTTATGATTATATTGTTATTATCCACCCAACATGACACTATCCACTTTTTATCCATCAACAAGAATAATAATAACAATTACATTTAATTCTATTTAATTAAAAATATAAAATAATTATATTATTTCTCATTTGTAGATAAAAAAGAAAAAAATGTATTTAATTTAATACAATATTATGAGGATTATTATTAAATTAATATAATTATATAATATAATTAATCAAACAATCTTAATAATTATTAATTTATTACCCAAGGAAAAAAAACTTTCCAATAATTATTGTTATAACTGTAATTGTAAAAATATTAATAATTATAACAAAAAATAATAATTATACTAATAAACAAACACTTCAATCAAAGGGATATTAAAATGAGAAGGTATTATTAGTAAAATAATTTCTTGTCATTAACATCTTATATTAAGATGACTTTATTAAAATAATATTTATAATAATAATAAGTTATTATTTGTATATCCCTTGGGTAAGTGTAATATAATTAAGATTATTATCAATAATCATTTGTCAAATTAATATTTTATAAAATTGTAAAAAATACATAGATCATTATTATTATTATTATTATTATTTATTGAGAAATAACTACTTTATTAATAATTTATTTACAAAAAAATGTGTGTGTGTGTGTATATATATATATATATATATATATATATAAATTAGTTATCATTATTACAATCAGCAAATCAAAAGGTTAAACATCTTAAAAGTGTGTGAATAACCTTGTTGTAGTAGAGGGTCTCTTCTGGGGAGAACTCCCCGCGACTGTGCTCTGATGTCATAACGCAGTGAGCCTGAGCACAGATACGCATGAGTCGACCGATGTTACACAGCAGCAGGGCTGTGTTCACAGAGTCTGAAATGGCATTGAAATCCTGCATGCCCTTCTCAAAACACGAGAAACTCTTCTTCCACAGCTCCTGCTCGGCCACGCACACACTCCTGCGCACTGGAGAACAACAAACAATAGCCTACTTCACAAACAACTCTCAAGTTATTTTCGACAAACCACCAAAAAAAGCCCTTACCTCCTTGTTTCTCTGCCTGCATGGCCGCAGCCTGGTTCATATAAAAGACGCCCATCTCGTTGCGGATATTACCGAGCCGTTTTAGTACCTGAGCCAGCTGCTCCTGTCCCAGGTCCTTCAGAACTCCTGAGGTCAAAAGGTCATGGGCGGCCTCGTAACACTTGCTGCTGATGATCAGCTGGTACTCTGGGTCTGAGGCCAGATCAGTGGCCATGCTAAAGGCTGAAAAAAGAGAGGGGGGGGAAACAGTGTTATTACTCAAATGTAACAAGACGCTGCCTCTTCTTGCAGTTTTAGTATTCAGTCCACCTCCTAAGCACAGTGAAATTTCACTGGTCCAAAATCCTACTCCTCATCAGTGTTGCTACCATAATAATGTCTTTAGCACAATGATGTAGCGTTCAGACCTTGGCAGGAGCTCTCCCGATGCAAGCAGTGGAGGATCTCCTGGTCATCTTTAGTCTGGTAGTTGTATTCCTCCAGATACGCTGCTCTGTTTGAAGCATGCTGGGCCAACATGAGCTGAACATCTCCACACAGAGACAGACACTGGCAGTGGAACAGAAGCACCTGCGGGTGGAGACCACCACTGATGGAGCAATACGCATCTATGAGGACAGAGAAAACATATTGATTAAGTTTGAACAGATACAGCGCTAAATACTATCTAAAATATATATATATTTTTAAATCAGTAAAAACAGTAATATTGTAAACTTATTACAATTTTAAATAATTGTTTTCGGAATTTTAATTTTTATATTTCTGAAAATAATTTTAAAAAAGCAGAATTTTTAGCATCATAACTACACTCTTCAGTGTCACGTGATCTTTCAGAAATCATTCTAATAAGCTGATTTACTGCTCAATGAACAGTTTAGTTTAATTAATAAATGCTGAATATGAAGTATTCATTTCTTTAAAAATAAGACTCTTACTGCCCCCAAATGTTTGAACGGCACTGTATTTCCTTACAGTACAGAAAGCTGCTTGTTCTTACCGTGGCACTGCAGAGCCAGTTTGATGTAGCGCAGGGCCCGTCCATACTTTAGCAGGTTGGTTGCCGCGTCTGACAGGACATAGTATGCTTTTGATGCTTTCAGGAACAGCTGCAGTTTGATGCGGTGCTGCCATGTACCAGGCAACATCCCAGAGCGTGTGGGCACCTTCAGCTCCTCATTACACGGGCCGACTGTGTGATCCAAGATAAAGATAAGCACAGTACATAATGAAATAGTGGAAAAAGAAACCGTTTCCTGAGGAAGTGAATGGATGAGGTGACTGACCTCTGTCCAGCAGAAGACCGATCTCTTTCTCCACATCGCTAGCTCCGTTGTGACTTCGCTCCTCATATTTTAGAGGGATAGGGGTGCTGGGGTCGGCCGCAGGAAGGTCACTCTCGTTCTTTATGCTGTTATCCACGGCTTTTAAACCCTAAATGCACAGATGAGGTTTTACATTACTGTTTTTTTTCTGGATGTACAGGATAGATGGATGAGATAGAATGATGGATGCACAGTTGGACAAATGGATGGATGTCCAGAGAACTAAGAAATAAGAAAATGCACATGAACACAAATATGAAAATAAATATTAATCTCATTCTCTTACCTTCAGAACGTAGCTGAGAACCAGTCGGCACTTCTCTTCTTTGTCTTGTGACACTGGAAATGCACAGTTGGGCTGGAAGGCAACATAATGATACAAAACCATAATGCTAATTACTGCAAGGTGGAAAAGAGTATATTTACAAACATCTAATAGACCATTTTAACTTCTACTATACAACAAATAGCTAATATCCATGTACAAACAGATGTCTTCAGATGGATGTCCTACTCTGATCTGATGTGTGCTCTTGTATTTCTCTGGAACTGACAGCTCCCCAACAGACTTGATGATGGCCACAGCTTTGGAGTCGTCCTGCGGCTCAGAGGAGGTGCTGTAGGAGCAGCTCTCGTCTTCGTCTTCCTCATCCTCCTCCTCTTCATCACTGTAGCTGTCTTCAGATCCCCCGCCCCTGAGGGACTCCCCGTTCCCCTCGTCTTCACTCACATCATCCAGCTGAAATAGTTCTGCCAGCATGTAGTGCGCCGAAGCAATGATCTGCACCAGCAAACAGAAATCATGCATCAGCTCAGAAAATGAATGCATTGTGTTGTAATTAAGCTACATACCTGTGGATGCCGTTCTTCATCCAGCAGTTTGATACAGTTGAGCAACAGAGTTCTGATGGTCCCATAGTTCTTCCTGTTTTGGCTCTTCTTTAGCATCATGCTGCTGGCCACTCTGTCAGATAAAACATCAAATAGACTTGTCTCTAATGCTTACTGGGAAACGTACGCAACAGAATATGAGAAAGGTAGTTATGAATGCAAATCATACTTGTAGAGAAGCACCGCCACAGGAAGTGTGAAGGGATTCTGGCATTTCTCCTCCGCTGCCTCCTCGCACAGAGTAGTGAGGTCATACAGCTTCACGATGTCACTTCCGCTAGCTAATGGGACAAAACAGAAAGCCATTAGTGATTCAAGAAGCTACTTAGCTGAAAAAGCAAAGTAAAGAACGTCAGCCGCCCACCTTTGAAGAGCCAGTACGTGTGTCCTTCTTTGGTGCAGTTGGATTTCAGGAATGACAGGATGTTCTGGGCAATGTCTCGGACTACCCGCGTCGAGAACGTAGAGTTCTCCAAATTCGGGATGTCCTCTGTCTTTATCATTTCATACTTCTGTAAATGAAATGAGAGTTGCTGGAAAATTAAGCACTGTTGCACATCTGTATGTGCAGACCTATTTAATAATCACGAAATCATCTTACCTGCACAATGCCATTAACATGAAAACACATAACCAGCTCTGGTACGTTACACATCAGATTATCTAGCCAGTAATCAATTCCTGTGAGAACGTTGATAGGTTTGTTGTTGTCCCTGTTAAGACAAAGTATTTAAAATAAATATATACAATACTTATATATATATATATATATAGTAGAGTAAATAACATAAAATGAAAAAAAAAAATTCTGAAAGTAGTCTCTTATGCAGGTCTGCATCTATCTGATCATAAGTCCAGTAAAAACGGTAGTATTGTAAAAAATAACCTTTTTCTATTGCAATACATTTCAAAATGTAATTTATTCATGTTATGGCAAAGAAAGTATTAATAGGTTAAAAACCATTGTGCTGCTTAATATCTGTGTGGATTTTTTTATAAATATAGAGCTCAAAACAACAGCTTTAAATTAAGCAAAAGTTTGAATATATATTATGAATTAATTTTTTACTTTCTATCAATGCATCATTAAACTGATACCATTTTTCGAATATTAGTGTATATAGAGCCTTCAAATCATTCAAAAACAGATAAATATATCCTACAAATATATAAAATGGCACAATAAAATTAATTAAATGAATGTAAAACTCTAACCTGAGTCGAAGACTGACTGCTGGGTATCGACCACCTCCAAATATTGGCATATTTGATCCCACAAGCATGTGGATGTCTTCAAATGTCCATAGAATATTCCGGACAAAGTCATTCCTCAAACCCTGAGACAGTGAGAGAGATAAAGAAAACGAATCAAAATAGTAATATTTATTAAAAAAAAAAGTTGTGTATGGCAAAACTTTTAAGTGCAATATTTGATTTTTGAAGTTAGCAAATGTTACAGTAATATTTTTACCTGACTGTTTTCTCCTTCATTGAACAATGTGGGCAGATTCTGTTCTTTGGGAACCGAAGACACATGACCTAAAGCGTAAGTGTCCACCTGCTCCTGAAAGACATGAGTGAACGGAGCGATTCAGCCACAGATTCACGACACGAGAAATGAGAAGTAGAGGAAAGCTGACCGCACCTCCTTGGGTATCGCCGACTCCTCAGATTCAGTGTTGGAACTACTGAAGGTGGCAGGCCAAGACGGTCCTTCGGCGGCCGTCCCACAACCCTCTTCTGCCTCCTGTTCTGTATCTGACGGCATAGGTACTGCAGTCCCAACACTGTTAATACTGAGACACAGGAGAGGATTGTCAATAGATGTGAAGAAATCAGTGCTCTCATATAACGGCGACCGTGAAAAGTCAGTCCTTACCTGTAATAGAGAAACTTCGAGAGGATGGCCTTCTCATTCCAGTGTTCTTTACTTTTCTTCTTTCTTTGCCACTTTTGGTCAATCAAACGCTGGTAAAACTCCTTCAGCCACGTCCAGTCACCAGTCTACAGGGTGGTCGCAATGTTAGGTTAATGTTACGATGGCATACACACTCCCTTCATACAGAAGGAACAGCATAAATAAATGTTTTGCTGCAATATAATTCAGTGTTTTGTTTCCAGGTTTGGTGAATACCCACTAGAAGGTTAAATAGATATACATTTAGTGGCTCCATAACCAAATTCCTGTTACCTGTGATGACCTCATGAATAGTTCCTGAATGTCCAGTTCATCCAGCAGCAGCGTGCTGCCCACTCTGTGAACAGCCATGCTGACATGAGACTTACTGTAGGGGATCTTAAGCAACTTCTTGATGTTCTGTTTAAATCAAGAAAAAAGGCATAAATAAACCATTTAGCAAGGCTGCATTTATTTGATAGATTAAAATTACAAGAACTGTAATATTAAATATTATTGCAATTTAACATATACATTTTCTATTTGAATGTAATTTCAAATATAATTTATCCCTGCGACGCAAAGCTGAATTATCAAGAACATTACTCCAATCATCAGTGTCCCATGATCCTTCAGAAATTATTATTTTTTGAACAACGTAATACATCCTCGCTGAATAAATATATACCTTGCATATATCATTATTACATCATGACAACACAGATGTGATCAAGCAATCAGAATTAAATATTCAATAAATCCATTTCATATGGAGAAGACTTTGTATTCTCAACACAACAGACTCACCTCCGAATCGGACACAACATCAACATCACCACCTATAGAGTCGATGAAGTCGTACGCCATCCCAAAACTACAATTAACCAAGAAAACACCGAAAGATCCACTTCATTGTCATCTAAATATATACATTTACATTAAAGGTAATGGAAAACATAATATATCTTTTAAACGTAATACGGATAAGCTTGCATTGAATGTAACGTGTGCTTTCCTGTAGCTCAAACAGCAGAGCATGAAGGAAATGGAAAGCTCCTAGGCATCTGCCAAATAATGTAAAGCAGTAGTGATACCTGGAGAAGGGTTTGCTTTTCCTGCTGGATCCGAGTACAGTGGTCCCTGCAGTGCCCAGCTGAGCATTTTCCCGCAGCCAGTTTGCCGGGGGCAGCTTGAGGTCAGTCTTCTCCTGTAGTAATGCATAGGAGGAGGGTGGTGGAGCGGCTGAGTACTTCACTACCGCACGGCTCTTCACTTCATTGTTACCCAGACAAATAACCTAAAAATATTGTACACACAACATTAATAACAATAGGTCTGAACAGCATTGAATATTATGACATTCCATCTACATTTCCTGAAAACACCTGATTAGTGCATAAGGACAGTGTGAAGTGCTGCAGTACTCTGGACACAAACTATCCAGACCTGTTTGTTGTCTTCAGATGCAGGGCTGCTCTGATCCTCCTCGTGTCTGGGATCTGAGTCGGTCTTCTTATCCTGAGAGCTCATATTCACCACACTCATCCATCCAGAACCTCCACAACACGACGAATTACGCGAAGGTAACGTTTAAGACACTTACTACTGCTATTGGATCACACAGCACACCATGTTGCCTTTCCGTTACATTCCCCGCCGTTTTATCTTAAATATTGATAGATGAGTGACATGCAGAAATCTGTCGGATTAATCGATGACTCTCAGATGGCTAAAAAATAAAAAAAAACATTCCCTGTCTGTCACCTGGCAGCTTCTCACTGAGTACTCCAAACTTACTGGACCGCTCACCCGGAAGTACACGTGACGTCAGTGACGCCACTTTCTAGAAAGGAGTGGAAAAATGTAGAAATGCACTGCAAGTGTCACAGCGATATTGACTAAAATACTACATACACCTTTAAATACCTTAATATGAATTTATTACATATTTAGGATATATATGTTATATAAATCAATACAGTAAATATCGGTAGATAAGATATTTATATACTAAATTTAAAAAATTATATACTAAATTACTATTTTAAAGTTAGTTATTTAAATAATTTACGGTTAAAACACATTTACAGTATATTTTGAACAAAAATGGTTAGATTTTGTATTTGTGTTATTTTACGTTGTATTGTAAATAAAGTACGACATTTTTATATGTTGAATGTGATTATTTAAAGTATCATTTTACTATATACTCATGCTAGCTACATATAAAATCACGATTTAATAAGTATGCAAAAAGGTATTGCGTGTTCAAAATGCATATATTTGTTGTCATTGTGAAAGTTTAGTTTGCTTTCATGAATATCGTAAGCGTTCTGTTGCCATGGTTACATGGTTCAGTTGCTTGAAATCAGTTCACCTGCTTTAGTTAGTTGTAACTTTAGTTATGTGTTTATTTTAATTTCATGCAGTGACAATGGATAATGGAGGCAAGAGAAACTTTAATAATAAGAAGAACAAGAGTGGAAACTGGGTAAGTTCTTCAACTAGCCTTTCATGCGAACGCATCTAGTTCTTTCTTTAATTGACTGATTTGTTTATAAATGTGCCTGCTGGTCTTTTCCAGTTTATTCACAGTGGTGTGTCACAGACTGGACAAACACGTGATGTGTGTACTAGCACTGGTTTAATGCAGGCACGTGGAGTTCCTCAAGCCCTGACACAAGTAGAGGACAGATATCCCAAAATATTCATCAATCCTGAAAAGGTTTGCTATTGCTATTAAAATAAAGGGATATTTAGCACTAGAATATTAATATCTTATATGTATTTCATATTTAGATTTTTTACCAATGCAAAGTTACAGCCAGTGCTGGAAATCTGGATTACTAATGAAATTTCAAAAACATTTTAAAATTAAATATTACAAAAAACTATTATATTCTATCTATTCCTTTTCTTATAT